>CM070517.1:20689133-20811777 GCA_036346375.1 Guadua angustifolia
GGACCTCTTGTTGAGAGTATAACATTGTACAAATATCTTCCACCTAGGAGTAAGGACTCGTTAGGTTTAACTTTCTTTGAGAGTACAATGGCTATAGGCAAATATCTTCTACCATCATAGCAAGGGGTTTATCATCCTCGGGCTGGTGCAGCGTTAACCTAGGTAATGTAAAGGTTTTCATTCATGAATATACTGGCCACACGCCAATGATGCGTGAAACATGCGTAGAAAAAAAGGTCATGACTTGTGGGTAAAGTTGTACACTTTACAGAATATAAATGTAATCGATTAGCCATACCCGCGGTCATGGGAGTCTTGAGTGAACTGATGCATGTTAGGTGTTTTGTTATTTTCAAAAGGGCTTGCTTTTATTTGTTTACATGGCTCGTCACTTTATGTCAAAGGGCCGACATTGTTGGACCTCATGATTTGGATTATTCACTACTCACGCCATGGAGGGTCAGGAGTATTACTTTATGCTTTTCTTATTTGTTATCAATCAAACTTGCTCTTACAAATTCGCTTACAAATGATAACTTGATTTACAAATTTAAATTAAGCTTTATGCAAACTAATCAGAGTAGCCTCCTTTGACTTAGCCTACATTTATGCATTTGCAAATACCACCTTAAGTCTTGTTGAGTACGAAGTACTCACCCTTGCTTAACTGTTGTTTTAGGTGGATATAGTTAGCAAAGTTTTGAAGATTTGCTTTCCGTCGTAGGATGCGGGACCTCTATTGATGTGAACTTTCTAGGGGTTATGCCTTGTCGGGCTGCTTATGAAGTTGGATGGACACACTACAAGACTTTGCTTTTGCTGCCATATACTCTGAGTTGTAAGATTTCTTCATATATTAGTTTTCGCTTTTAATAATATAATGTATGGTTGTGATTCTAATTGTTTTAAATGTGCGTATTAGCTTAATTTGTTCAGAGACTAGTGCTTTCTACACATGAGATTCTCAGAACGCCCAAATTTGGCCTAATTTAAAATTTTGAGTTATTTGCTTTTATTTGAATTTATTCAATTTTTGATGAATTTCTGGAATTAATCAACTTTAATTTAAATTTATCCTTCACTTGAATAATTAAACAATATAAAAGTAATTATCAAAATGAACAAAAATATTTTATTTAAGCTCTAAATGCCCTAAAATATTTTGCGGAATTTTTCTAGAATTTTTTAGAGTATTTTAGTGCCTTAAATAATTACTTTGAATTTACGGATTTAATTTAATTGATAAAACCGGATAAAGGCTATAGCTACGAATCTTTGGTAAGACCCAACACTTGCTTTCGCGCCGGAAAACCCTAAGCGCCGCTAATCTTTCGGACCATGAGATCCGTCGAGCGAATTGTGGATGAGCAGCGTAAAGCTTATGGCGTGGTCATTCGAATATCGATTAAGTGGCGTTAGGATGTCGACACGTGGCACCGTACGCCGAACCGTTACTCTTTCGCGCCCGTCGGATGTAATCGGACGGTGGGATGTGACCGAGCACATCGAGGCCGCGATGTGCCCGCCCGCCGCCGTCGCGGTGTGCACGTCGAGGATTTTGTCGTGGATTTCGTGCATTCCAAAGCTTGTCCGAAGCGGAGATATAGGTCCTGCGCGGGCAGCACTTCCCTCCGCACCTTTTGCCCATTCACGCCAGGCTGCCGTGCCCCTAGCCTCCACATTTGCTCACCGGTTGGCACCGCCGCCGGTTATTCCTCCACCACCGCGACCGCTCCGCCGCAGATCTAAGACCTTCTCAGGAGTTCGTGCGTGTCACGCCTGGCGCTTACTTCAAGCCGACCGAGGCGCCGAAACGCTGTCGCCCACTTCGTCTTCCCAAGTCGGCTGACGGATGCGGCAAGGCCGTCAACATCCCCGAGCTCCGGTACGATCGCCGATCCTCATCCATCGACCGAGGTAGCGCCACGTCTCTTCCCCGTAGAGTTAAGTTTAAATAAGCATCGGTAGATCTCGGCCGTAGATCCTTAATCCAATCGCTCTATAAGCGCCACGTGGCGGTAGTTGTAGCGTTGAAAGTGGCCGTTAGATGGTAATCATGTGGCTCTGAGTAGTCCACGTAGCTGTTGCGTAGATGCATTGATAATGGCCGTTAGATCTGGAATGTCCGGCTTGGATTGCGCCACGTTGGTGCGATGAATAGTAAACTACCCGGGTAACAGCAGTCGTTGGGTCTTCATCCAACCGCTCTTATGGATCCGTGTAGCGATGGTCGGTTCGCTTGAAAATGGCCGTTCGATCCTTGTTATGCGGTCGGGATTAAGCCACGTAGGCTGGAAGAACAAAGGTTCTCGTTGTTCAGAGGAATTAGTAATCAAACATAAAGTAGGGAATCTTGACCAATTTGCTCTGCAGTTCTTTGAGTAATGACTCTTCTCTGTTGCCCATTTTAGATATTAGATGAACTAAATAAGAATAAAAGCAAGTACATCGATGAAGCAGAAGGCAAAAAATTACCTTTTAGATGAGCCTCAGAAATCCTGATCTTTTTTTTCCACGTCAAGTGTTTGCTTGCTTGATGTTCCCATTGGATATCCTTGTAAGAATTGCTCATAACTTGTCAGCTTCAGGGTACTTAGTGCTCTCAAGGATGCTGAATCTTCTTACCTCATCGATTACAAGATTAGCACATCGACGGTACTACTAAGAAGGCATAAGCATTAGAAATACCTCAGACTCGGGGCCGTCCTGCATTTTGGGGGGCCCGCGAAAACTTATATGGAGGCCCTTCCACCTCCTCGTGTGTGTGTCTATATATATATAGTCTTATAAGTACACATCATTGAAGAAATTAATATTCGATGCAAAAAAAAATACTTCTATAGAATAATTTAAAGTTTATGAAATGACAAATGTAAAATTGTAATCATAAACACTTACTTGGCACTTGGCATCATCTTAAAAAAATTGTTCTAACATTTTGTGATACAAAATCATCGATTATACTATTGATATCAATCTCGTCCAATAACTTCTTCTCGATGCATAAAGTCACCAAATCATTTAACCTTTCTTGAGTCATTATTGATCTCAAATAGTTCTTCAACAATTTCAATTGTGAAAAGCTTCTTTCATCCGTCACGGCATCCGACAGCACGATAAATAAGATTCGATAAGCAATGGAGACATTAGGATAACAATCCACATCTTTGACATGCTCGAAAATCTCCATAGCAGACAATGCGCCATTTGGCAAAGTGAATTTTATAATCTTTAATTCAGAAATAAGATCATGTACCTCAATATCAGATGAACCATCATGAGAGAAAGTGTCTGCAAATTTAGTGCAACACTCTTCAGTCAGACGGTTCGTTTCTTATCAGGACCCTCATCAAATCAACTCAACATACATTTACTCGTGACTGGGCCAAAAGCTCATGGTGTAGTTGCATACCGGGGCCCCTAACTTTTGGGGGTCAGGCTTTCGCCCACCCCCCCTCAGATCAAGCCCTGCATTCAGACTTCCTCTCTCTGCCTCCTTCAACCGCTTCTTCATGCTCCTAAGTTGCGCTAGAGCATCTTCCTACTTAGCATTCGAGGAATAGGTGATAATGGGGATTAAGCATGCATATTCTGAAAGAATGTCAGTAGAACCAGATTATTAGGAAGCGCGAGGGATCATGCAGAACTGGGGATATACATGTCAACTTAATTCAGTTCCACGAAGGCAGAAGACCACAAGAAACTTCGAAAAGCGGAAAAAAGTTTCCTTTGAGACACCAAGTCGCCAACAGCATCGTGCCAAATGTTGAATTTTACTCAACACCGCGCAATCAAGTAAAAATCTGGATAATACATATGTATAGCATGTCCATTCTGCCATAATGCCAAGAACCACAATCCACAAGTTACGGAACCAGAAACCTTAGAAGGCATGTCCTCACACCAAGGAGATTACCAACGGGATTTCTTGTTACTCTACAACAGAAGATTCTACTGCCGCTAATAAGAGACCACCAAGATTAATAATTACACAGACGAACAAGTAATTTCACAAACAAGAAAACACTGTAACAGTGGTCCATGTTCTCAATACAGCATGGAACATCGAATTATACAGACCATGAAGTTCAGCTGAATGACAAAAGCGTCTGAAGCAATATACACGTTGGAAGGTCTCTCGATAGAAGCATGTACCAAGACAGAGAAAAATATATCAACAAATAATCCTATATATACCCTCAAGCGAGAGCGTGGTACCCCCATGCCCCGTGTCCTCGGCGAGAACCGGGAACTCCCCAATCCTAAAGACAAAGCTGAGCACCATGCCTCAACAAGCCTCGGGTCAAAGGAAGGATGGAAGAAGAGCGGTGATGCAACGGGTGGTCGACTACCGGCTAAGAAAGCGGCAGACAAGAGGGAGCAATACAAAGCCTGAGCGGGGTTTCCTCCTCAGGGCAGTGTGCTCGGCTCAAGCGCATAGACATCGAGTGCGCCTCGACGGGCCGTCTTGGAAGGTGAGTAGCCTTCGAGCTCTCTTCAAGTTTCGACTTACGACCTTCTCTATCTGCTCTATTGAACTTGACAGTTTCTTCTCCACGAGATCAGCAAGTGTTGGATCGTTTGGTTTTGATGGAGTCTGCAAGGAGCAGTCGGATGGAGATTATTGGAGAGGAAGACGCCTCCAGCTTGTCCTCGGCCAAACAAGTTGCTGTGCTTGCAACAACTTGAGCTGACCCAGGGCCAGAGGCAACAACAGTCAGGGTTTCCTGAGTTGGTGGTGTGCTTTGAGGAATACCCTGCTCTGTTTGTACTGGAGTTGTTGCATCCACATATTGTGAAGAATCTTCGGTCCATTGGATCTGCTGCCGAGCCGTAGAATCTCTTAGGCGACTTTTCCTCTCAACAGCTTGCAAGTTGTTACTTGTTAGTGTATGGGTATAGCAGGTTGCCCCGGAAACACAACTAAATGCATGAGATTACAATCTATTGGATTATTTAAGGGATGTATATGCATTGTTGCCTACTACAGTTAATAGGGCACAAGCACATTTTTTGCACTTTCACACCCCAAAAAAAACTATAGAACATCTAATAACGGGCAAATAACTTACTTGCAGAGAAATGAACAAATAAACAACATTTCCTTTGTACCCTAATAAAAGTAAGGGAATAGCATACCAAGGGAAGTAATGAAGAAAATTTTTGTTGTAAAATCTAGATTAGCTGTTAATATATTGAAAAATATAACCCTGTATGGATATAAAGTAATTAACACTACATATGTACACTTATTTTGGCTACAATAATTTTTCATTATGATGCTTAGAATATTACATCAACTTGCAAGAATTTCATTATCAACATTTTTCTTACATTGCATATTTTGACAAAAAGAAATCTTACTTTCTATGTAAGCAACAATGTACAAAACAAACTGGAGTATAATTCCAGAACATTAGCCATGAAGATGACTGAACAAAACTTGACATAGAAAAAGGTTACCAAATGAGAATATCATGGCCAAGCGAAACTGAAATAGCAGCCCAAAAACTACACTACAAATGTAGGAAGCTCAATTTTATTGTGTCAGGCCAAATGAAATCTCAGCAGCTAGGAAGACAGGCAGCATAAGCTAGATTAGGCTGTTGCAAATAAGGTCCTCTACATCACTATTCCGTCATGATGTAAATTCTTACTGTATATCTAGCTTAGGTTATATTTGCTTCTGCTTACTCATAGAAGAAAGAACAGGACTTATAGACAAAAAAAGAAGCTAAAGTGCAACTATATGACATAATGCTAAACTGTTATGATTCATGAAAGAGCAGACCTAAGTGTGTAGCCTTTTCGTTTCAATCCTAAGTGTGTACTACTAAACAAGTATAGCAACGCGGATATGTGATGAGCAGTTCTCGCATGATTAGTTGAACATTTAAGCTCCAATATATTGGTGCTTAAGAAGATAATAAGGAGCTTATTATTTCGATAAAACCACCTTATTATTTTACTAAACTTTTCTGTGAAATGAATCACAGTATTTCTTTCAATTGCTGGCTATCTAAAATGTCAGATAGCTTGATCGAAGCACACAGAACAAACATGAAAGAAGCACGGGTCATAGGAAAGCCCCACGTTGCTAATTCACTCAAATCATAAGAAACTTTTATATGACTGCCCGAAGCATAGAAGATAACATTTAACTATAATTCCATGCTACTGTCTTTCTCATTCTAATCATCAAGACAGTGACTAACAAAACTTAATGGATGTTTTCGTAATAACACTAAAATGCATATACTACCAGCAGGAGTGAAAGACACCTGAAAGCTTCCTAAATTAAAGAAGCATCACATAAGTAACCTATGTCTGAAAGAATCCGAAGGCATGTATTCTAAATAACCCAGGCTATATACAGAATACAGATGAGTTGCACACACTCAAGACCACTACAGAGTCTGTCATTGAAGAACTGAACAAAATGAATTATCTACTTCATTGTTCTAATGGTTAACTACTGTAAAATCTAGCCTAAATCAAAACAATACATAAAATCTAAATTAGAAGTAGATAATTCTTGTTCTGTTTCTGTCATTCTTATCACATGAGTAGAGAAACTGAGCCATTGCTACCATCTTATACCACGGTTCTAATAGCATAGAATAAGCTTTGCATCCAGAAAAACTTGCAAACATTACCTCAATCCAATCCAAACCTGTAATCGAGAAGTTGACAAGCCCTGCAATGGAAAGGAAAACAACCAATCAGCTAAAAGAATCATGTCAAGCATAGGCATAGCATACAAAGTATTGATCATAACCAATAAAAAAGGGAAAACAACCATTTTCACAATGCAATCAAAACAATACTACTGGGATCTATCACACTGAGACAACTAATACAGAATCTGGGTTTTGATTTCTTGGCATTGGTTGGGCACAACTATTTGTTGGCATTGGTTGGGCACACTGAGACAACTAATACAGTATCTTATTTCCTTTCGTACAAGCAAATCAAGTGGTAAAGAAGTATTAACAGGATAGTAGTAACTTACAATTTCCAATTTACAAACAGAACCAATGATTGCATCCGACTTGAATGAAAATCTCTAAGCAAGGACAGAGTTACAAAAGTGTGAATTCCCAACTAAAAGTGTGAATTGCCAATTATCTAAAATCACATGCATATGAAACACAACTATAAAAAGCCATGTGTATATATGTATGTTTCTCTCAATCTAAGCCTGGATATACTTCTTGACCAGGATAGAACTTAAATATACTTCTTGATTCTTTAATTAGAACCTAACCAACACTTTAATTGGAACCTAAACAAACTACTGGTACACCTACACACTCACTGGACCAGGATTTTGTGAGGTATGCACATACCCTACATATGATCAGTTCGCAATCTAACAAAAGCTTCAAGGATTTCTTATGAACAGATTTCTTATTGGAGTTGGGTCTCTTCTATTTCAGGTGAGAAATAGTTGTTTGAAGATTTTACAGAACCGGTGAGATAAAACCAATGAACAAAGCTAAGCAACAAAGAGAGAGGAAGACAGATGCCTCTTAGTGGCCAGTGGTGCTCAGCCACTCCGCCGTCATTGGTGGGACAACCGTGACCGATTTAACTCCTCGTGCTCACCACTTGATCAGGAAGTACAGGTCCTCAGGATCTCGGCGCGATCCTACCCACACACAACATATCCACACATCAACACCTGCACATCACAGATCGAGCAATGGAGGTGGAGTTTGAGAAGGAGGATCTCACCGTGGGCCTTGAGGATGCGGAGGTGGCGCTCTTGGCGAGAGGATGCCGTCTGGTAAACCCATCACTCGGAAGTCAATAAAGGGAAGAGGCGGAGGAGATCGCATCAGGCGGAAAAAGATTGCGTTAGTGCAGGCGGAGAGATTTCATCTGCTTGCGGAGGAGATTGCGTCGGGGTGGGCGGAGGAGATTGCATCGCTGCGAGTGGGGCGGTCTGGAGATCGCGGTGGGGCGCGCGAGAGAGGCGAGGATCGCATCGGTGGATGGGGGCTGCGCGAGGAGAGGCGAGAAGGAGATTAGGCGAGGGATCGCATTGGGGCGAGCGGATCGCGTCGAATTTCGGAGTGGGCGATGTGGGAGATCATGGATGGGCGCCAGCTGAGAGAGCGAGGAAGGAGATTGGGGCGAGGGGATCGCATTGGGGGCGGATCGCGTCGCGGAGGGAGTGGCCTTGGAGATCATGGAGGCGGATGGGGCGCGAGGAGTCGGCGTGGGTTGGGGCGTGGCTGTGGAGTTAGAGTCTGCAACCGGAGGCGGGCAGTCTGTGAAGCTCTGTGAAGCGGGGCCCTTGAAGTGAGAAGGAGGCTGGCAAGTGGGGCCCGCCAAGAAGAACATACCATCCACCAAGTCCTGCTTTATAATAGTAGAGATATATTAGTTTTCGCTTTAATAATATAATGTATGGTTGTGATTCTAATTGTTTTAAATGTGCGTACTAGCGACTAGTCTAAAGACTAGTACTTTCTACACATGAGATTCTGTAACGTCCCGAAATTTGGCCTAATTTAAAATTTTTGAGTTATTTGCTTTTATTTGAATTTACCTGAATTTTTGATGAATTTCTAGAATTAATCAACTTTAATTTAAATTTATCCTTCACTTGAATAATTAAACAATATAAAAGTAATTATCAAAAATGAACAAAAATATTTTATTTAAGCTCTAAATGCCCTAAAATATTTTCTGGAATTTTTCTAGAATTTTTCGAGTATTTTTAGTGCCTTAAATAATTACTTCAAATTTCTAGATTTAATTTAATTGATAAAACCCGGATAAAGGGCTAGCTCTGATCTTTGGGCAGGGCCAACACCTTGTCTCGGCGTCGAAAACCCTAAGCGCCTAATCTCGGACCATGCGATCCCGATCGAGCAGTGGTGGATGAGCAGCGTCGCTTATGGCGTGGTCGTTGGATATCGTTAAGTGGCGTTAGGATGTCGACCTGTGACACCGTGTCGCCGAACCGTTACTCTTTCGCGCCGTCGGATCTGTCAGACGGTGGGATGTGACGAAACACATCGGGAGGCGCGATTATGACCGCCGTCGCCGATGAGCCGCCGAGGATTTTGTCAGGGATTTTGTGTGCATTCCAAAGCTTGTCCGAGCGGGAGATATAGGTCCTTGCGTGCAGCACTTCCCTCCGCACCTTTTGCCCGTTCACGCGTGCTCTGCCGTGTCCCCTAGCCTCCACATTTGCTCGCCGAAGTTGGCACTGCCGCCACTTCGGTTATTCCTCGCTCACCATCGCCGACCGTCACTCTCCGCCGCATCTAAGACCTTCAAGGAAGTTAAATGCGTGTCACGCCGCGTAAACAGGCCACTTCTTCCGGCCGGAGGCGCCGGAACGCCGTCGCCCGCCGTCTTCCCAAGTCCGGCGACCAGGATGCAATGGCGCCGTCAACATCCCGAGCTCCGGCGACCGTCGATCCTCATCCATCGACCGAGGTAGCGCCACGTCTCTTCCCCGTAGAGTTAAGTTTAAATAAGCATCGGTAGATCTCGGCCGTAGATCCTTAATCCAACTGCCTCTATAGCGCCACGTAGCGGTAGTTGTAGCGTTGAAAATGGCCGTTAGATGGTAATCATGTGGCTCTGAGTAGTCCACGTAGCTGCTGCGTAGATGTATTGATAATGGCCGTTAGATCTGGAATGTCCGGCTTGGATTGCGCCACGTAGGTGTGATGAATAGTAAACTACGGAGTAACGGCGTTGGGTCTTCATCCAACCGCTCTTATGGATCCGCCAGATGGCGATAATTCAACCGGCGAAAATGGCGTTCGATCCTTGTTATGCGGTCGGGATTAAGCCACGTAGGCTGGAAGAACACGATGCATCGCTCGGTTAACCACCGCCGTGGGATTTCCAACTGGCCACGCGGTCGTCCACGTAGTCCGGGGTCGGCGTGTGTGTTAGTCTTGGTCGGATCTTAAATTAAGGGCGAGATTTCGCCGTAGCCACCGAAGCCTCGTGGATCTTGGACCGACCGTTGGATTTGAATCCAACGGCCGGGAAATCTTGGGCCGTGTGGACCATCGGGCGAGCGCCGCATGTCAGCTGACGTGTGGACCGAGGACTGTTCTAGCGGGCCCACCTGTCAGTGTAGTGACCGCCGTGGGTGCTGACATCAGCATGACGTCATCCGGGGCCCACATGTCAGTGACCGTGGTGACGTGGCTCACTCTGGTGCTGACACATGTCACGCCGAGAGGTTTTAACCGGATTTTCAGTAGGAAAATAAATAGAGTAATTCGGTTATTCATTTATTTGGATTTTCAGAATCTTGCAAATGCTATAACTTTTGCGTTTTAACTTGGAATTGGGTGATTCCAGTTCCTAAAAATTTGTAAAAATGTGAACTATTTATTAGTGAATTTTAATTTATTTTTAGAGTTGATCTTATTGTCTGTATTGAGTATTCGTTGTATATTCGCTTGAATGCGCGTAGACTCCGAATTGCCGGAAGCCGTCGAGGAGGATTTCGGAGAACCATCGCAAGAGCCAGACCAGAATCAACTACTTTTCGAAGGCAAGTCATGCTTTGACCATCTTGCCCCTAGACTTTTAAACTGTATTTCCATTTAAACTATGCATGCTATATTAATTAAGAAAATGATATTGATTAATCATGGGTAGTTTAGATAATAACCCTACCATGTTAATGCCACCTTGTTAATATTAATTGTATGCCCTGCAATCCTTGTCAACCTAAGATATTAAATGGGTTGGTTGCTATTATAAAGCCAACACGGAGGCTAGACTGTGATTAGTCCGCTTAGTATGCTTGTATGTGGAATGACTTTCAAATTTGCAAAAGAATATTGACTAAACAATTATGAGGCGCATTTTGGAATAATGCGATGATGCCATGAGATGGAATTGGGGGTAGCGACTGTGTGGTTCTACTCATGCAATGAAGTGGGCATTGGCATGTGTTGCATAAATGCAAACCAAAGGTGGGAAATGATTTGGACGGGGCAAGTGGCAAGAAGGCTTCGTGCCGGTGGGCACTGTGTGCAGCAGGATGTATTGAGATGGTAAAGGCTGTGTGCGAGAAATATAAAATGGATGTCTTGCCGGGATGAGTTAAGGACTTCACCTTGCGAGCCTTTGAACTGAGTTTCTCGTACAACCACTTGTCGAGAATGGGGCGGACCTAGTTTAGTAGGGTTCTAATATCTTTCCTTTGACACCTCGAGGCGGCGGATTCACGCATAAATGTAACAGTATGGGGGCGTACTGTCTTTGCGGCTTGGTACCCATCCAAGCTGTATTTGCCTATTCTAAACTTTGGCTGTGTGAGGAAGTGTTAGAAAGGCAATCTTGGAAGAGGTTCACGGTTAGGTGTTAGTCTCAGAGACTTTGTTGCAATCAATCACACATGTGTGGTGGCGTTGTATCCTGTGGGTAAAGTGTACACCTCTGCGAGTGTGTGTTAAATCTATTGAATAGCGGCGTCATGTATTGGACAATGCTCGGGGATTACAGTCAAGGGTTAGAATTTCAAAATAAAATGTGGAATGGGTGGCTGTGTGCCGAAGATTGATGAATAAAACTAGGGTTGTGTGCCAAACTCTTAGGAAAAGAATTGAGGAAATAAATTATTATAGTAATGGTTTTACGCTTTTAATCTAATTAAGAGTATCTGTTAAAAGAAATGCTGCTTTATGCAAAATAACCATTAAGCCTTTCCCTTGGAATAAGCCATGCATGTACTAATAGAACTGCATTGTGCATGACTTGTTGAGTATGCTGTATACTCACTCTTGTGTCGACAAAAACCTCAGAAGAAGAAGCAACAACAGCTTGGGAGGAGGAGTTTAACGAAGGTCAGGAGGATTAGGGTTGAGCCTCGTCGGTTGCCTGTGGCTACGAGGGGTTTCATTATCGTACTTTTGCTTCCGCTGTTGAACTTGTGCTACTGTAGCTATTTATTGCCCTGCGTGGCGAATTAATGTAAGGTGACCATAAGGTCGTGTAACTCGTTTATATTCGTGTTTGAAGTACTTTATTATTAATTCCGCTATGTATGATTGTGGTACTTCAACCAGTTCATCCTGTGTGTACTAGCGTGATCCTGGACTAGTACAAAATACACAGAGGGTCCGGAATTGCAGATTCGGGTCCCGACAAAGTTGGTATCAGAGCCATACTGACTGTAGGACTTAACCCTAGTTAGACTGGATGTCTAGGAGGAATAAAAAAATTAATTTCTAAAGAATAAAATTCGACAAGAATAATCAATGAAATCTTGACTTATCCCTTCTTCCTTACTTCATACCTATGCTGCATTTTGCTATTACTTTTGTGTTCTTTTAAAAAAAAATTTGTACTGACGCGTTGCTTTGGCAGATACGGATGGTTCACTCCATCGGTGAGCGTCACGGTGGGTACGCAGCTGGGTGGTCAACGGGATCAACCGCGGATGGGAGACGACCCTCACCTTGTACGCGCGGGAGCACGCGCGTGCCAGCCGTCCGCTCCACCTCTCGGTGAGGCGGGCCAGCCTCTGGCGGGCATCTGAGGTGTGCCCGGTAGCGCGTCGGGTTAGCGAGGACTCTGACTCTGGTGTGGGACCTTGCTTTCGTGTGCACCCGCCTGCAGAGGACCTTCAGCGCGCTTGGAGCTGGAGGGCAGCCAGCTGCTGTCGTGCACTTGGGCAGTTCGCCTTGGCTCGGGAGGAGGTTATGGGCGCTTCATTGCGGAGCTGCAGTGTGTGTACCGCACCTTGGAGGAGACCGAGGTGGCCTGCGAGACCGGGATGCCTGTTGTCAGCAGAGGATCGCCGAGCTAGAGGAGGCTCTCTACTGTCACGGGAGCCGGAGGCCGTCATGGAGCTCGACAACGAGGGCGAGGAAACCAGAGGAGCAGGAGCTAGAGCCCGCGCCAGAGGACCAGCAGCCTGTGGTGCCCCCAGCAGCACCAGTGGGAGGGCATGGGGATTAGTTTGCCCCGATTCCAGCTCACACTTGATGTCGTGATCGGAGCCGTTGCGGGATGGTGGATGGTGAGTCCGTTGGGTCGAGTAGTTGTTGGGATTTTGCGTTGAGACTCACTTGTTTTGAGTCGCGTCTTTAAATTTCGAACTTAGATGTGCGATGTTGTTGTATGGAACTATTTGGTGTGATGTTTGTGACTGTTATTATGGTTGCATAGTCCCTAGACTATGTAAGAAGCCATACCTATTTATTATCTTCGAATGGATGTTAGGGATTTAAGTTACACCTGTTTCCCCATATAAGTTCTTCTACTTGCCTATTCTTTCCTTCTTATCTCTAAACCGTCGAGGCAATCAGCAGATGGTGAATACTACATAACACGGAGCGGAGGCGGCGGTTCACGTCAAGGAGGCGATCGAGCGGTACACCACCCTCACAGCAAAGACCGCTTGGTTGACATCACGAGAATCTGGGAGCTTTTCTCGCAGCACAAACTCAATTGATGCAAACAATGATGGCCACTGTACAGCAAATCAACAACCAAGCAGCCGCCAACAATCTGTGAGATCATGTGATGAAAAATTGGTTGAATGGTGAAATTGGCATTGTATAGTAACTTTGATTATAGCATGAGTGGTGCTTGTGCATGTGCCATGTTGAGATAATTATTATGCTGGTGATAGCATGATGGATTCTGCTTGATGCAATGCACTCGTGTGAGTGGTTGCATGGATTGATGTTGAGTCAAGTCGTGGACTTGTGCTCGGATGTGTTTGTTAATTCATGTGCGAGGTGTTGCTCGAGGCTGACGTGGTCGATGACGGACCGAACTAGGTTCATGGAGGCGAGGTTGAGACTAGGTTCGAGGAGGAATCGAGGTCTTGATGGTCAAGGATGTCGTGCGGGGCGTTCGGGCTAGAAGAACATGCATGTGAAGGTGGTTAGTCACGTATGTGCAGCGGTGGACTGATCATGCGTGCAAGGTTTTGGTTTTGGCCATGTTGGGCCAAGTTGAGATAGATCTGAACTCTTTCCAAGTTGAAAGTGGAGTTGTAGTCAATCTCGTGAGTTTGCTCTGTATAAATAGGAGGAGGTGTCTCTGTTTATTTGGGCGTTCGAGGTTTGAGGTTTGTACTCTTGTATTGGAGTACTTTAGACAATGAAATAAAATCAATCTTCGAGAGAGCTTCTTCTTGCGGTTGTGATTTGCTCTTGGCTTCGACATAGTTGATCAATCGCTTGAAGTTTTGTTCATCACAGCCGATCCACGAAGTTCATCACGGAGTTCGGTTCTTTGCAAAGTATCATCTTTCGAAGGTAATATCTTTTGATCCATAGATCCGATCGGATTGATTCTTATTGGGTTTAATTTGTAATTGAATCTAGTTTCTACAGTTAAAATTTCACATCAATCCAATGGTTAGATCTTCAGTAATTTGTGGTCGCCTAGATTGATGTCTGCTCGCTTGACTGCTCGCGTGGTTGCCCAGATTCAGTCATCTTGCGAAGGACATAACTTTAGATCCGTAGATTTGATTGATCTGATTCTTTTTGTGTTAGCTGTGGAATTGAGTCTAGTTTGTACAGTTAAAATTTCACATCAATCCAACGGCTAGATCTTTAGAATTTTCTATTTTAGTGGACATATATCGGTCTGCTCGCCCAGACTATGCGCGTTGTTGCCCAACTGTTCACGTGGTCGCCCAACCTGCTCGCCCAAGTGCCAAACGGCTCACCCAAGTACCCAACCTGCTCGCCAAGTGTCCTACTGCTCGCCCAGGTGTCCTACTGCTCGCCCAGGTGCCTTACCTACTCGCCCAAGTGTCCTACTGGTCGCCCAAGTGTTCTACTGGTCGCCCAGACTGTTCTACTGGTCGCCCAAGTGTCCAAAATGGTCGCCCTAGTGATCTACTGGTCACCCAGATTGGTATATTGGTTTCCCAACTGCATAAACTGATTTCCAAGCAATTCGAGTTTCAATTGGGGTGTTTGAAAAGTTCAAAATTTTGATTTTAACTTCCGCGCAATCATTCACCCCCCCTCTGATTGATGCCATCCGATCCTACAAGTGGTATTAGAGCAAGGTTGAGGTATGGCGTCAGATAAGTATGTTAATCGTGCTCCTATGCTTAATGATTCAAAATTTTCTTACTGAAAAAGTCGCATGCAATCCTATATTGAAGCTCAAGGTAATGATATTTGGCGCAAAGTCTCTACTGCATATGATGTTCCTGATATAGTCACTAATGATAATAAAGCAGACGTTGATTTAAATGCTAAAGCTAAAAACTTGATTTTTCAAGGAATCTCTGAAAAAGAATTTGATCGAGTTTCTCATTTACGTTCTGCACATTCAGTTTGGAAGACATTATGTGACTATCATGAAGGTTCAACTAAGATTAAGAAAGTCTTAAAAATATTTACCAAAAGGTCTTTTCGATTTTGTTATGAGACCAGGTGAATCAATTGATGATCTTTACTCTCGATTTGAGAAAATTTTGTGCAATTTGCGTGGTGTTGGAGTTAACAATCCAGTAGAGGAGAATGCTAGTAAGATTTTGAGATCTCGACTCTGAATGGCACATGGTTATTCTTGCAATCAATCAAGCTGTTGATTTGGATCGTTGACCATGGATGATCTATATTCTAGGTTGAAAACTTATAAGATGGATTCTTTATCACCTAGAGCCGATAAAACCTCTACACATGCACTTGTTGCTAACTTGACATCTTACGGATTACCATCTTCTGCATCTCCTTATGCGCATTAGCTTCTTTTTGGATGAACAGGTTTGAGATGCTCTCTGAAGAAGATCTTGTGCTCATTTCTTCACGTATGTCAAAGCACTCAACAATGTGAGGATGAGGAGGCGTGGAGGCACTACTTCAGGGCCTTTCAACTGCTTTGAGTGTGGTTTTCCCGGGCATATCAAAGCAAATTGTCCCAAGTTGAAAAAGAAGGAAGAAAGGGAACCAAAGACTTGCAGCTCAAGGCGTACTACTCCTAGGCGTTCCAATTTTGAAAAGTCACTAAGAAAGTCTTAGCTGTCTTGGAGCGGTGTGATCTTAGTGATGTGGACTTTGAGAGTGACAATGAGCCACGGGACAAGAAGGAGATCTGATGATGACTTCAGGCATGTGCTTCATGGCTAAAAGGGATAGTGACGGTGAGTCGATTTTGATGAGGTAGGACCTTCTTATGATGAACTTGAGTATGCTATGGTTAAATTAGCTTCGAACTTAAAAAATCTAAGAAGGCTCTTAAAGAAAAAGATCTAGAAATTGATAGTTCTAATTCGAAATTGCAAGGCTTAGATCTTTGATTCCTAATGATGATGCTGTAAGTCATGTGACTTAATTCACAATGAGCTTGTTTCACTTAGGAAAGAACATGCTTCTCTGTTAAAGCAAGATAGGAAAATGAGAAACAAATGAAAAATGCTAGTTTGTTCAACCATTGATCGCATGTTTGACTTCTTGTTCAAAATGCTCCATCTTGGAATTGAAGTTGCATGATGCAAATGCTAGAGTTTCTCAAATGACAGATGCCTTGCTCACTCATGAAGTTCTTTCTGCTCAAATTGTCGAAAGCGAGAAAGGAATAGTGAGCGTTCCTGTAACAATTGTTTAACTCTGTCTAGAAAGGTTGATTACTTGGAAAAATCGTTAGAACATTTCACTAAAGGAAAGAAAAACCTAAACATGATTTTGGATCAATCAAAAGTCAAGACTCATAACAAAGGTTTAGGTTTTGATTCTTATGCTCATCATAAAACACATGTTCCCACTTGTTGTCAAAGTTCTTGAAAGTGGAAAGTTTGAAATTACAAATGAGCCTAAGAAAACATCTTTAAATCTGCTGGAATTTTATCTTCTCTTGTGATGAATGCAAATGTTGCTTCTACTTCTAAAGTTAAACATACATTAAGTACACTTGCACTCATTGTGGTAGAGATGGACATCTAGTAGATTTTTACTTTAGACTAGCCAAACAACAGAAGCAAGAAAAAGCTAAGGCGGGGTCTAATTTCAGAGAGGCACACTTTACTCCTCATTATGTGCCTAAGGTGATGCGAACACCTTTTGTTGCAAGAAACACGAGAAAGAACAAAACTGATTTTTTATACAAGTATTGCCGGAACCCGCAAAGGATCACGGGCCCCGCTTGTGTTTACTGCACTAGTCCTGGATCAATAGCTAGTACACACGTAACATAACAGTATGGACCATAACTATGCGATAAATAAAGATTTAATTCAGAGTACTGGCCGACATGGCCCATTATTACAAATGTTGGACCCGTGGGTCATACAGCATCGGAAACATTAAACTGGCAAATAAACTTGACGAAGCGAAGTCCAAAACACCACAGGCAAAGACTGGAAAAGCATAATCCTAGGCGTCCGGATGATCCTCCTCTTCAAAGCCTACATCGCGGATGTCGAGCAGTGGAATGCAGGCTCTTGGATAACTATCTCGATCTCTGATCGCTTTATGGAATAAGCGACCCGCAATGAAAAGCGAGGGTGAGTATGCAACATACTCAACAAGTCCCGAAAGAAATGCAAGATGTAGTTGAATTCAAGGAAGGAATTGGTTAATTTGCCAAAAGCCAATTTTAAAATTTTATACTAGAATTTTGAAGAGCAGTTTTCAAAGGTATCTTCTTTTAACAAATAAGAGTTTCAAACTTTTCAGACCACGGCTCCCAGTGGAAAAACAAAACACAAACTAACTCACGGCATTGGCCATGGTTTTATTTCAAGAATACTTTTCCACAAAGACCAACCGTGGTTTTCATTTGAAATCTTTTTCTCGTGGCTCCAACCACGGAATTTTATCAAACCAAAACATTCACGGCTCCAACTATACTTCATTTTATAAAAATCTGATTTTGAAACCAAGTAGGGAAAATCTACCATGTAACAACGCCCTCTGTCCACCCTTGACCGTGGAGTGCGGCTATTCGAATAGTTTGTTTACTCTGCGAGTTTGCACGCTTTACCCGAGAGATATTTCACTCTTTTAGGTCATACACTTCCTTTGGCATATAACCCCAAGTGAAAATCACAAGGCCATTTCTCTAGTTACAACTTAACTAAGTCCATGCGAGGTTTCACCGCCAAATGGCTACAACCATAATGGAAGCCCCCTCTTGCGCTGTTAGGACTGCTGTGGCTACAACCACGCCTACTCCACCATCTGGCATGCCTTAATCAAGTTTTCACTAGCTACTCGGCCAGGCTCGTCCCATACTGGAATCCGCAGTCGTACTGTTGTACATTGTTTGACAATCACAAGGGATCGGTCCTTAGGGTGACTAGGGTGGTACATACTCAAACCCGAGTCTCGTGCATTCTGCACCCGCCATGCAACCTTCCACCCTATTCAAGTTTCAAATACCAAATCCTTTCTTTTATTTTACCAAACCAGCACCAAGCGCCCTTTTTAAATAATATTTTCACTCAATCATTTAGAATTTCAAGTAACAAGCTTTCAATTAAACATACAAACAGTATTTAGCATAACTAAGCACTACTATTATACTAAACAAGGTGTCAAGCCATTTATATTATAATGAATCATTCTAGGGTAGCCAACGGACAGATGGATTAATATGTAGCAAACATACATATTATCAAGGTATTTAACTACAATCTATCATAACATATATATATTTTTTTAATCAACATAGCATGCAAGTTTGTAAATCTACAAAGCATTTCAAAACATGGATCAACATGCTTCAAGGGAACTTGCAAAAATTTGCTAGGAACTTTCCTTGATCAGCGAGGAGAGAGTTGTCTTCTTCTTGTTGGTCAATGACGGCGTCGGCGTCAAACGTTCTTTATCGCATCGAAAAACAACGAATAAACACACAATCGGAAAATACAAAGAATCAAATGAATTCATAATTTCATGAAAACTTCTAGATCTATAGTTTAGCCTTTTCTAAGATTTATAAAATTTATTTTGACATTTTTGGATGTACAGTTTAGGAACTACAAAATTAAGTAAATTTGGACTTTCCATGAATATTTTAACAATATAAATTATTTATAAAATTTCAGTAAAATTAACGGAGCTAGGTATTAATTTTTACTAATTTACAAAATTTGTTATATGCAATTTAGAGCTAAAACGAGTTTGCAACGAAAATCACAAATTATTGAAAAGACTATGTACAAACTAGAAAATTTTGGATGCACTGTTCATCACGTGCACTGTAGCATGCATGTTCATGCGATACAGAGAAGAAGGTTTCTGTTTTATGAACTTGGCGCTCGGTGGAATAAGGGCTAGGGTATCCTACCAACCGGTTGATCAGTGGTGGCAAATCGTGGCGAACTCACCGGCGACGACGGCGGCGGCGGAGGAATGACTAAACAGCGATGGCGATGGAGGTTTGCCGGGTAGCGGCGGTGACCGGAGGAAACAAATGCGCTGAAAAACCGGTGAAACAAGGACACGGAGCTCTCGTGGAGTTGTTGAATGGATTGGTGCTGAAGAGAGGAACACAGGGGTCCCTTTTATAGTGTGGGAGGAAGACCAAAGGTTTAACCATGGCAGTGCAAATGGAAATTAAACGGAAAAACGATGTCACTTCATTTCCTCGCGTTTATGATCAAACTAGTGGGAGATTCAATGAGAGGACGGCTGTGGATTGAAGAGGAGGCGATTAGGATTCTGAAACTGATTTTTATGGAATTTTGGTGACTAATTGAAGGTGATAACAGAAGCTCTTCGGTTGCTCTAATGGAGGAGAGAAGGAAACGTTTCCTCTGGAAACGCTGGTTGAAGACGACGCTACAGTAGCTGAACAGGTGGACTGGCATTTAATTTTCGGATTTAAATTGACTTGCACAAATAGCGCTTGAGATAAAATAATAAAAGGCTCTAAAAATCTTGGAAAAATTCTCTAAAATACTAGGGAATATTTGGAATTTAATAAACTTGGTTTTGGAATTTTTTGATATATAGATTTTCTGTAAAAATTCTTTTAGTAAATCAGACACTTGTATAAATATTTATAAAATCAACAAACTTAATTTATAAGTCAAGTTTTTGAAAATATTTGAAAAGAACATTCTCATTTTTCAAATGATTTTATTATAAACAAAATTTTATTTTATTTTATTATTATTATTTTTTTACAAATACTACATGCGTGATTTTATTTATTTTTCTTATGAAAAATGAGGATGTTACAAACCTAGCCCCTTAAATGGAATCTAGGCCGAGATTCAATAGAAATTGGGAAAAATATTTGGGAATTACGCTCGTAGGTCCTCTTCACGCTCCCAAGTAGCTTCCTCTCGGTATGGTTGCTCCACTGCACCTTATAGAATTTGATACTTCTACTGCGAGTTTTGCGAACTGCCTCATCCAAAATCTGTATTGGATATTCCTTGTAAGAAAGATCCTGCTGTAATTCTAACTGTTCTAAGGGCATGTGTTCTCTCGGTACTCAAGACATTTTCTTAGCTTGGACACATGAAATACATCATGCCGCCATTAGTTGTGGTGGTAATTCCAATTGATCGCCACCTCGCCTCTTCGGCCAAAACTTTGAGCGGTCCAATATATCTAGGTGCAAGCTTTCCGCTAACCCGAAATCGTTTGATTCCTTTCATTGGTGAAACTTTCAAATACGAAGTCGCCCTCGGCAAATTTAGTCTCCCGGCGTCGATTATCGGTAGTAGCTTTTCAGCCGACTTTGAGCGACTCTTAATTTTTCTTTGGATCAACCTCACTTGTTCTTCTGCCTCCTTGAGTACATCTGGTCCAAACAATTTTCCTTCTCCAGTTTCCTTCCAATAAAGTGGTGTTCGACACTTGCGTCCATACAATGCCTCGAAAGGTGACATCTGAATAGTTGATTGATACCCGTTGTTGTATGAAAACTCTGCATAAGGCAGATTCTTATCCCAACTTGTCTTGTTTGTCAAAGCGCAGGATCTGAGCATATCTTCTAAAACCTGATTTACCCTTTCGGTCCGGCGATCTGCTTTGTGGATGATATCTTTGTCTTTGAAGTTAAGGTTCGTGCCCAATAAACTATGCAACTTTTGCCAAAACTTTGAGGTGAACTGAGTACCTCTATCCGACACAATTTTCTTGGGTACTCCATGCAAACACACTACCTTTGTCATGTACAACTCTGCCAATTTGTCTCGAGTGTAGGTGGTTTTAACAGGAATGAAATGAGCGATTTAGTCAAGCGATCAACTATAACCCAGATTGAATCATTTCCAGATTGAGTCCTTGGTTATCCAATGATGAAATCCATTCCAACCTCTTCCCATTTCCATTCGGGAATTTTTAATGGTTGTAGTAATCCTGCAGGTCTCTGATGCTCAGCTTTCACCCGTTGGCAGATATCGCACATAGCAACAAACTCTGCAATTTCTCTCTTCATACTGGTCCTGTCTGATTCTTTCAAATCCAAATACATTTTGGTACTTCCTGGATGAATTGAGTAGGCGGTCTCATGAGCTTCTTTTAAGATCATTTCCTTGATTTCTTTCTTATTGGGTACAAAAATTCTTTTCCCAAACCATAGGGTACCTTTTTCATCTATTGAAAATTCTGGAGCTTTTCCTTTCTTCATCCTCTCAATAATTTCCAAAACCTCTGCATCTTCCTTCTGAGCTTCTCGAATTTGGTCCTCCAAGGTAGGTTGCAATTCCATCATATTAATGTATCCTTGCTCTACTATCTCCAAATTCATTCTCTTGAATTCTTCGTGCAAAGCTGGCTGGCTTTCCTTAACTAATATACTATTACAATAATTCTTCCTACTCAGAGCATCGGCCACTACATTAGCTTTCCTAGAGTGATAATGGATTCCAACATCATAATCCTTTATCAGCTCCAACCATCTTCTTTGCCTCATATTTAAATCTGGTTGAGTGAATATATACTTCAAGTCTTATGATCGGTGTATATCTCGATTCGATTCGATGAGGTAATGCCTCCAAATTTTCAGGGCATGTACCACTACCGCTAACTCCAAATCATGAGTAGGGTAATTTTCCTCGTGAGGCGTGAATCGCCTAGATGCATAGGCCACCACTTTACCTTCTTGCATCAACACACAACCTAAACCTTGCTTGAAGCATCACAATAAACCACAAAGTTCTTTTGTATATCCGTAACGTCAATCTTTGGAGCATAGGTTAGTTTCTTCTTGGCGCTTGGAAACTATCTTCACACGACTGGGTCCATTCAAACTTCTTTTCTTTCTTTAATAGTTGTGTAAGTGGTTTTGCAATTTTAGAAAAATCTTCTATAAATCTTCTATAATATCCAGCCAAACCAAGAAAACTTCTAATTTGAGTTACTGATTTGGGTTGCTTCCAATCAAGTACATCCTTTACTTTACTCGGGTCAACAGCAACTCCTCCAACTGAAATGACAAGGCCCAAGAAAGAGACTTCTTTTATCCAAAACTCGCATTTGCTTGAACTTGGCATAAAGCTTATGTTCCACGAGTTTTTCCAAAACTAGGCATAAATGCTTCTCATGTTCTCCTTCATCTTTGGAGTATATCGAATATCATCGATGAAGCTAACTACAAATTTGTCCAAAAATTCCATGAACACCTTGTTCATCAAATGCATAAAATAGGTTGGTGCATTGGTCAATCCGAAGGACATCACGGTGAACTCGTAAAGTCCATACCGAGTGGTGAAGGCGATCTTAGGAATATCTTCCTTCTTGATTTTAATCGATGATACGCGATCTTAAATCTATTTTTGAGAAACACAAGCTCCCTTGAGTTGGTCAAATAGATCATCGATCCTTGGCAATGGGTACTTGTTTTTGATTGTCACTTCATTCAAAGATCTATAATCTATACACATTCTCAAGGTATTATCCTTTTTTACAAAAATAATCGGAGCTCCCCAAGGTGATGAACTAGGGCGAATGAAGCCTTTCTTTTGTAGTTCTTCAACTTGCTTCTTTAATTCCACTAATAGGTTAGCGGACAACCGATAGGGTCTTTGGTGGATTGGGGTTGTGCGGGAACTAGGTTAATAACAAACTCTATATCTCGATCCGGTGGCATGCACGCAAGTCATCGGGAAAGACATCGAGTATTCTTTTGCTCTTGGTCTGATTCCAACGTTATTTCCTTTAATTGATTCAACAGGTGGTTGGTCCCGAGGCACAGTCGGATAAGAAGCATACTCGGGCTCCATCTTTATTGACAAGAGATATGGTATGGTTGGCACAATTAATTTGTCCTTCATGTTTGGTTAACGATCCATACCAAGTATTACATCTATTCACAGGAATCTAATAGGATAAGGTTTGCTAGAAACTTCACTCCATTAATTTCTATGACTAGCTTGGGACATACCTTTTTAGTCATCATTTCTTTTCAGGGATTTTACTATCATAGGGTTCTTTAGGTTCATTGTATCCCAATGGTTTCTTTCCACAAAACCCTTGGATATGAATGAATGAGATGCACCAGAATCAAACAAAATTGTAGCAGTCTGAGTTTACGAGAAACGTACCCATCACTACATTCGAGCTTCTTGTGCTTCTTTAGCGAGAGATATGGTTCACATGGCTCCTTCATTTCGATTTGGGGTTACTGGGAGTCCGAGGGTTCCCACGACCTCGACTTGGTGTCTGGTGAAAGCTGTTCTAGGTTGAATGGGCTGGAGCTATGTTTGAGCGCCTTTGAGGACACTTGGTTGCATAATGTCCCATTTGATGGCAATTGAAGCCTTGCACATCTCTCAGTATTGTTAGTTTTTTTGGGTGAATGTAAGGGTTTTGACGGGTGTCTGTTTGTATCGGACGAGTCACGACATCATGGTCCTTTGCACTTCTTGAACCGGCGACTTGCTAGCTTGAAATTGTCCAAACCTTGGCCTAGACCCACGGCTACATGTTGACCTTGAATTGCTAGCTTTCTCTTCGATTCTCGTTTATTGACGTATGTCCTCTTAAGCGAGCTTTATTCACTAGTTGTTGGAAAGTTGCATAATCATTGGAAGCCATAAAGCCTTGATCTCCGGGTCCATCCTTCCATGAATTTCCAAATCTTGTCGGCCTCATTGGCTACTTCAGGTTGGAGCATATCGAGCCAATTGGTTGAACTTATGCAAATAGTTAGTCATGGTCATATTACCTGTTGGAGCCTATGGAATTCTCGCCTCTTCATTTCCATAACTTCTTTGGGAATATGAGCATCCCTAAAAGCTTTGAACAAATTCTTCCCGGTAATGGCAAGTGCATTTGGATGGGAAGCACGAAATTCTCCCACCGAGGCGGCACCACCTGCGAGTTGATGTCGGTGAAGTTGGCGCTTTCATAGACATCACATTGAGCTAATGTCAACTTCGGTCCATTTCTTTGATCCAATCATTTGCAACTAGTGGATCGATGGACCCAAAAAGGTGGAAGGTCTTGTCGCATAAATTCTCGAACTTGGATTGCGGTTTGGTGAGGTTGGGCTTGATTATTGAAGTTATTGGCTATGCCTTGAAGTACTTGAAGATGCATAGTCGATGGTATTGGATACTCGGCTCTCCAACAGGGAAGGAATTTGTACTGGGTTCCCTTGTCCGAGTGGTGATTGATTGTTGGCAGGGTGTTGAGTTTGCCCACGACCTCTGCCACGACCAATACCGCTACTACCAGCTCCAACATCACCATGACCTCTGCTACGTGTATTCACCATCTGGAATTGAGAGTGGAAAAACACAAGGAAAGAGGGAAAAACAAAGTTAAGAAAACAGGGGAAATAAGCAATCATCCCACAACATGAGAAAGACTAAACCATAGAAAGAAACACCAACTGAAATCTCATATAAAATAAAAGCTTTTGATAAGTTGGCTATATCACAAGCACATAAAGCACGATATAGTCCATCACACGAATTATTCATCATTCTAGCGTAAACAACCGCAAGGTTCTGCTGACAAAGACTGAAACTAACTACTCCCTTCGCCCTCCTCCGGAATACGAGGGGAAGAATCCTCCTCACTAGGCTCATCACTACTGATGTAGACCCCTCCTGCAGCGTGAGATGGGCCTGGCTCTCCAAGAGTAGCCCTGACTCCCTGATAAGCCTCAGTATGCTTCACTACCGGACGCACTGACTTGCGCGCGGTCCTTCTTATCAATGGACCACGGCGACGCTTGACTGCAGGGCATCCGGGTCAAACCTCGAGGCGGAGCTCCTCTCGGCAATGAATAGGGCGGCAGTGCAGTGTGCCTCCTGCCTTTGAAATTGGTGGAAGTGGAACTGCTGCCCGCTGAGCTTCCTTAAGCTGACGGTTTTCCTCCCTTGCTGCAGCTAACTCCCTGCGCACATCCTGGAGCTCATAGGAGATGTGAACATAGGCGTCATCCTGCGCCCGGATGAACGATCCCATGCGCACAATCGTCGGGTCAGACTCCAACTCCAAGCTCCGGAACTGGCTGTGACTCCTCCCAACCTGATGTCAGGGAAAGAGCCATGACGGGTGTCGCCGGTGAACGCGATAGTTCTCACCCAAATGGATGAGAGCCTCTCTAGCAGCATCCTAAAGTGCATCTCCAAGCATCGGTCGTTCCGAGGTGAAGTAGAAGGGATGATCTTCTGCATTTTGACTCCTAGCGTAGACTAGCAGCCTGACTTTCCACATGTTGTAGCCAATGCTGGGCACTGAGGTGCATCGATATTCTGGACGATGGGGAAATCCCAACTCCTGGAGCATCAAAGACAACTGCTCACAAAAACCTCCTTCCTTCTCAGCAAACAAGGTATAGCAAGGCATCTGCGAATTTTGAAACAAGGTAAGGTCAGTAAAACATTTTAAATGAAAGATAAGGCAGGAGCAAGATGCTAAGATAGAAAAGATAGAAGCAAAGGAACTTAGAAGTTCATAAATATATTTTTATGTAAATAATCATCCTTAAGGCTTGGCCATTCTAACTAGGTCACGTCCTATAGTCTTGGCTCTGATACCATTCTGTCGGAACCCGCAAAAAGGATACGGGCCCCAGCTGTGTTTACCTGTACTAGTCCCTGGATCAATAGCTAGTACACACAGAACATAACAGTATGGATCGGACCATAACCATGCGATAAATAAAGATTTAATTCAGAGTACTGGCCGACATGGCCCATTATTACAAAGGTTGGACCCGTAGGTCATACAGCATCGGAAATATTAAACTGGCAAATAAACTTGTCGAAGCGAAGTCCAAAACACCACAGGCAAAGACCGGAGAAAATCACGATCCTAGGCGTCCGGATGATCATCCTCTTCAAAGCCTACATCGCAGATGTCGAGCAGTGGAATGCGAGCTCTTGGATAACTATCTCGATCTCTGATCGCTTTATGGAATAAGCGACCCGCAATGAAAAGCGAGGGTGAGTATGCAACATACTCAACAAGTCCCAAAAGAAATGCAAGTATGTAGTTGAATTCAAGGAAGGAATTGGTTAATTTGCCAAAAGCCAATTTTAAAATTTTATACTAGAATTTTGAAGAGCGGTTTTCAAAGGTATCTTGATGAGACCCGTTCGATGAGCAGGAACCTCCATGTGATTCTTGTGCTATTCCTGGATCGATAGCTAGCACTCACATGTTTACAACAATTGGAAATCACAACCACACATTTAATAATTAAGCGGAAGCGATTATACAAATAATATTACAACTCGAGAAATATAGCGACAAAAGAAGCAAGCCTTGTGGTTTACCCATCCAATCCCAAGAGCAACCGACGAGCATAAACTTGAGATAGAATCTGACGAAGAAAAATCCGCAACTTACGATGGACAACTTGAAGCTCCGCATTCTAAACCACCTACAATATAATTAGGCAAGGGTGAGTATTTTACATACTCAGCAAGACTTGAGTAAAACCTATCATACATGCAGGCCATTTCAAAGGAAAGGCTACTACAGTTAATTTGCATAAAGCGAATTTCATTTGTAAATCAAGTTATTTGCAATCGGAATTTAAAGAGCAAGATTAATTGATATCAAATAAGTAAAGCATAAATAACACTCACCGTCCTCCATGGCGTGAGCGATTTAATCAAACCTTACCATCGCATGGCATATATCCGATTCTTTGCCCACACAGGGCACAACAGCTGATACCAATACTTGCCAACACATGGTATAGCATTGGGTCATCTGTGGGGTAAGCTAACTTATAAAATAACCCTTTTGAGAAATAATAAAACATTTAACTCGTGCAAGTTCACCAAGACACCCATGACCGCGGGTACGGCTAATTAATTAGAATTAAACTCTGCAGAGGTGTACAACTGTACCCACAAGGAATGATCAACCTTTGCCCGACACACTTCCTTAGGTGTGTCGTCCAGGAAGACCATACATAGCCATTAAATTCCTAGACAAGGCTTTACACCAGCCCGGGACGTTAACCCCCGCCGTAGAACTAGAAACACACACCCAAGCCGTGGATCCACATTCACACACCCAACACAACGTTTCTAAACACGGCGTATGCACACCGTTGCATTAGCAAGTAGAAACCCGTCGTAGACTCGACCGAATCTGTGCAAGCTCCGCCTACCAATGAGCAAAGCCATGTCTAAACAATTTAATAGGCTAAGGCTAACCCATCCTCACCCTCGTGGTTTGTACGGATTTTCTTGGATCATACAACACGATGTTCGGTCCTTAGTTGTGACACGGGCGGCACTTCACCCTACACTACGTGCAATTCCTTTCTGCACAACCGGCTATCGTCAATAATCGCCCGCATCAAAGCATAGTTTCATTTTGGGTTTTTAATCAAAGTTACCCACCACCAACCGTGACATTTTCAATGTTTCCCAAAATAATTATTGAGTTGATCATGTACATCATTTATTCTAAAGCATGGCTAAGCAGGTTAATATGATCGTATATACCCAAGATGACATTAAGTAACGCCTAACCTTAATCTAAGGTTATCAAGGTTCACATTTCATAATCATCAAAGGAGATTCACGAGACAACAGGTATAACTACCAATCCACAAAATAGCAATTTACATAAAGTAAACGCATGCATAAAACAATTTGATGCACAAAAGGAATATAAAATACTGGGATCAATATGGTCAAAGGATGCTTGCCTTGCTTAATTGACGAATACGACGAAGACGGGGATTGCGGTTGACGACGACGACGGAGACTAGAAACGTCGGGTTCTACTCGTCGATCAACGGAAAATACAAAGAAATAAAAGACTTCATTAAGGGCAAAAAGAAAGTTGATAGAAAGACAAATAAAACTCTTCACAAGAAACGAGGATCGCTCTTTTATGAATTTATTAATCTTATTTTACTTAATTCAAGATCTAAGATTGTTTGGATTAATAGAATTAAGCATTAGATGCAAGTTTCAGCGATTTACTATTCATAATATGAGTTCGCCAATTCTTATTACTTAAGGGTTTTGCTTTATTAAGATTCAAAGTCAAAGCAAGATAAACTAAGGATGCTTTCTTAGATTGCTGCAGATCATAGCCTAAAGATCATTTCTAAGTCGTTCTTTACTAAATTCAGATTTAGGCGAGCTAATTGCGAGTTGATGAAAAACTTAATCGATCACATTAGAGTATGAATGATTGGTTCTTTATCGTTAATTGATTCCGCTTAGAATTAGCTTTATACAAGTTAGATCTCTGATTTAGGCTAACGATAATATTTCCATTATATTTGAGAAGGTTACGGTGATAAAAATATCTTAATTATAGACTTCTTGATTATTACCTAAAGTTTATTCATTCACATTAAGGCCTAAAGAAATGTGGTTACTTAGGGTTGTTCACTATTAAGATTTGTATGTAAAACATGATGAAATATGGTTATTTCTTCATAATGAGATAGTTTATACTTTGTATGACAATCCTAAGCTATTTCCATAAATTTTAGGCTTTAGGCGATACATTATAATCATTGTTGAAAAGGCTTAAGTGGCATTGTAAAGTTAACGTTATTCGAATCGGCCAAAAGAGTGAATCAAAAGGTTAATCACTTAAGGGTTTTGATCTAATGAGATTAATAGGCAAACCTTAATGGAATATGATTCTTTTTATAGATCATGGTAGTATAAACTTTGTAGAGTGTTACTAAACTGATTTTCTTGATCTTAGTATTTGGATGAGTTATTTATCTATCGTTGAAATATACTAAATGACCACATTTGCAAACCCTAAATCGCCAACTTCATTTTGAGTTTGCGACTACATTATACAAGACCTTTAATTCATTTTTGGTGTTGACATGGAATAACCCATGGAGTGTTTTAAAGCTGGTTTTGCATTGTTTTGACTTAAACTACAACAGGTTTCCTATTTGATTATTATTGCATTTGACATTTCTTTATGATCAAGGAATTCAAGTTAAACTCTATTCTAAATATTTTTACATATATATGCCTTTACTGTTTTTAGGGACTTATACCAATTACATTATCATTGCTTTGAGCCATTATGCTATTATTTTGCCAATGGCCATAACATGGTTAAATAAATGATTATGAAGTAATTAATTCAAATTGAGTTCAACATGAGATGGTTTTGCATATTTGAGTTTATCATGATTCCAGAGACAAACAAGAATTTATTTTATAGTTTTAAAAGTTATATTTTGCATATATGCAATAATGACCATAATACTATGTTTATCCCATTTTAAGTTTAAACGATTGTTCGTGATTCAAGAATTGAATATTTTCGTATATTTGAACACATTATGATCCTAGCATCACATTAATATTTATTTCACCATTTCAGTTCTCATTATTCACAAGGTTCCATTATAAACCATATTAACACCATAATCAATGTTTAATTTGAATAATAATCCTGTACTCCAAACATTTAATCTTTTGTATATTTGAATACAACCTGAATTATAAAATCTCATGAATACTGATTTCATCATTTCATTAATTATTATACACAAATTCTTATTAGAAACCATATTAGTACCATAATCAAGGTTTAAATTAAATAATTATACAGCAGTCCAAAAATTAAATATTTCTATATATTCAGATTCTTTCTCATTTTAGTTAATTATACAAATTTGTTTCCTTTGGTTTGTGACTAAAGATGTACAAGTTATTAATAGATGAATGCATTTCGGCCAGAGGATGAATGGAAATCTAGAATCGCTTTCAACTAGAGGGCGCCTTTTTACCCTTTGATGGAGGCTTCACGTGTGGCTGCGGGAGGGCCCCATCGGCGGTGAGGGAAAACAGGATGGCCTAGGGCTTCAACGCTTGGCCTACTCCGGTGAACTTCCGGCGAAGGCGAGCACGCAGGAGGCTGAAGCTCGGCAAACCGCACCTGGGGGTGGTGTTGATTCGTTCGGAGACGCAGCAGGGAGGCGCGCAGCCGGACCTGAGCGGCGGCGAAAGGGGCGGCTCGTGGAGAAGAAGAACAGGAGCATTAGAGACTGAATCGGTAGCATTGTGAGCATCAGGAGGTGCTAGAGGTTCCGTTTTCGAGGTTCACCTGAAGGGAGAAGGCCGGAGGAGCTCTGCCCACGGCGGCCGGAGTTGGGGAAGACAGGCGCACGGTGGCGGCACAATTTCGCAACTAGGGTTCCAGGGGTAAGTGAGGGGTTTGGCTCCGTGGAGTGTGGAGATGCTCTCTGCAAGAGGGATTTGAGAATGGAGGTCTCTCTTGCTCGGATTGATTCACGGCTTGGAGCTCTGAAGCTTCGGCAATGGAGGGATGGGAGAGATTTTCTTGCGCCTGGCTTGAGGGGAAGGAAGGAGAGGTGAGTGGAAATGAAGGCGCTGCCTCTGGTGATCACTAAGGAGCAATGCATTGGCTTGGTAGTGGGCTGTACTCCTGCTTCGGGAGTAGACGCCAGTGGAACGAACGGGCTTCGGGAGAGTTCTTCAGTGGAGTGAACGGTGTTGGGGGAGAAGGAGGGCGGGTGGGGCCTGGGTCCATTGTCGACCATCGAGAATTTTCCAATGCTTGACGAACGGAAAAACAACGAGTGGCCCACACGTCGGCGATTCGATTAAATTTCGTTTTGGAATTGATTTTCCTTTGATACCAATTGAATTCTATTATTTTTAATTTTTGTTTTTCAAAAGTATTTGACCTCGAAAGCTCCCATAGAATTTTCATGTCAAATTATGGTCCCGTTATTTTATGTAAATTCGATAATACATTATTTGGATTCAAAAGTTATCTTTTCCTTTTAATTCTTCATTATTTTATGCATAAAATCTCAATTCTTGCAAAGGTGATTTAATTGAATGATCGAGGGTTCTCATGGCGATTTTTCTAAATTTCTACTTTTTACATTTTTGCCTTTTTACCATTATCCATTCATTAATTCTCTTTATTTGATTTTTCATGCAATGCAAAACTCCAAAGGAAATCCAAATAAAACCAATAATGCCAAGAACTCAGAAATAAATATTTTCAAATTTAAAATATTTATTTTTACTTAATGCATTTTTCTAGATGTTACAGATCTACCCCCTTACGTAAATCTCGACCCTAGATTTGGCGGTCTAAGGGAAAGTATTTCTAAAAGAGTTAGGAAACTTCTTCTTGAGTCGGTCTTCTCACCTTCCAAATTGCTTCTCCTTCAGATGAGTGCTCCGTTGAACCTTGATCATCTTGTGGAATTTATTACGAGTGTGGCGTTCAGTTTCTTTTAAGATTCTAGTCGGATGCTTCCGATTGGTTAGTTCGGGTTTGGAAACGGTGAACACCACGAACTTTATAATTCTTGAGGGCGAGATAGACTTGGGAATTCTTTATCGGAGGTGACTTTGTCGTTCTTGTTGATACTTTGTCTTCATCGCAATCGCCTTACTGGACCTTCGTCTTGCGATTCCAAGCTGACGTGCAAAGAAATAGAGAAGAATTCTATTTGAGTTTTAGGTAAGCAGATGAGGGATATTACCATATATATCTCTTTTGATTAAAAACCCAGGATTGTTAATATGGATAATCAAATTTAGAGAATAGCATTTAGTATTTTTAGAATACTGGAGGTGAAAGAAAAGATGTATTCTTATTGGATTCACTTAGGAAGAACTGAATGTTATTATCCAGAAGGATATATGAATACAATGATTGATATGCATAATTCAACATCTGTTGATGACATGAGTTGAGGAAGAAATGTCATTTCGGGTTGGGTTTAAATTAAAAACAAGGTAGAGATAATTCAATCATTAGGTTGAGGTAAAAGAATTATAGGAGGATCCTAGTGATTTGATTTGTTTGATCATTTCAGCAGATAGAAGGTTTTTGATTTTCTTTGGATTTGGCAATTATGAAGAAATGAAATGTACAGAATCAACCGATTGTTGGCAAGAATTGAATACACAAGGAACGTACTTAATATCACAACAAGTGCTGGCTACAATCATATGAGAAGGATGTTTACGTTCAAAGCCTGATATCGAGGCAGGGATTGTTTTTAAGTACTTAATGTTTTCTAAGTTTGTGAGACAGCCTAAAAGTTACCAATGTCTTTCTTGACAAGGTGATGTAGAACTCTTCTCGGGCAGATGTTGGTGAAGTGTCCAAGTTCTTCTCGATTAATACAAGTGACATTATCCGTTTTATTCAAACAACAAAAGGGTGTTTGCCAATATTATAGAACAGGTAATTAGGAAGTGACTAGGATCAAAGAATAGATCATGGAACTAAACTTGAATCCTAGCAGAGTTCAATTACATAAGTATTGTACCTAGTACTACATATGGCAGATCATAAGTTTCTTTTCGCGAATTAGCGTTGTAGGTAAATGCTATGAATGACTTGGATTAATCATTTTGTGTCAGATTGAATGCAGGTCTAAGAGCTGGTTGATTTTCTTTTCCTTGGGCAAGTATAGGTGTAACGTCCATGTTTACCACAGTAGAAACAAATGAAATGGGCTTTTCGGTTTTGCATATCAGATAACTGTCCATTGGTGTTGTTGGAGGGATGAACAGATGGTGATTGAGATGGAGAATGAAGTTAAGCAAAATTCTTTTAGGGACAAGTATCTTTGTTCACACCTCTTCTTTAACTGATTCTTCGAGCATTCTGCTTCAAATTTTGTTTCTTCTACTCTTGGAGTTATAATACGGCTGATGAAATTTCTAGTATGGTTATGGTTGTAGAATATATTTGTTCAACTTGCAGACGTTGTTTAGCAACATGGTTCCTTTTTGTGACAACTGAATTATTCACACTGTTCTCATGGTGCTCTGTTAGGTACAAGGGTATGCTTAAAATTATTTTGTGAACTTCAATTTGTTGCTTTCTAGGACATCTTTTAGTCTAATAATTTTCTTTATCAGACGAGAAACATGCTATTGGCGATTGCCACTTACTATTTTCTTAGTGAAGGTAGTTAGGATCAAATGTTGTTTCTTTAATTCTTTAAGCAATATTTCCTATACCACTGATTCTTCTTCTTTTTTTTCTAACAACCAAATCCTAAGCAACCAAGGATTGGAATCTCATTTGCTGAGGTGGAACTGCAGTGGTGATTAATGAATCAAGGGGGCATTGCGATGGGCAATGATCTTGACATTCACAAAGCAACAAAGGATATTGCTTATAGGACATTTTTCAGGAGAATAATTTTCTTCACAGCTAAGGCAATTGATTTCACTCACATTAGTAGCATGTCTCATTTCTCCCTAGCAAGTGCGAGCATGATCTTCAGATCGATTGGTTTAACAACATTTCAAGGGAAAGTGTGGAGGTATCAAATAAGGTATAGAAGTAGGTTTCTAGTTTAAACCATTTCCTTTTCTGATAGAAGCTGCACCAATATTAGAAATATTTTGTGCAAGTTGTTAGAACAGAGGGATGTGCATTTGGTGATTTGTTCAACTATGGTGAGCAAAGGCAGCCAAGTTGCAGCGAGTCTGTGCAACAATTGTTGCTTTCACCATTTGATTTACCAAAGAAACAGGAGAAGCTTAACAGCTGAGTGTATGCGCGGTGATGGTAACTAATAGGGTTCGAATGAGGACGACTTTGATGACTCTGGCAGCTATAGCTGTGACAAAGAAAATAACATGGGGTAACTGCCGTTGCAACGAAAAGGAGCAAGGGCAGCAAATGGGAAAATCAATGTAATGTTGATGTTTGGCTTTGGCCAAGACACAGAGAGTTGGTTGCTTGCTGTCATGGAGCAGAAAAGTATGTGTATGATGCTTTTATTCGATTACAGCAAACATTAGTGCCGAGGTTGGAGATTTTGGCATTCATTTTTTTTCTTGGTTGGGTTCTTGCAACGTAGATAAGGTGTGCTAACAATTTGTACCGAGAATCGTTAGCAAGAACAAATTTGTACAAAAAGAGGCACACAATATGTTAAAACGTTTGAGATGAATAAAAGGATGCATCTTAACCAGAATTGGTTGGAGAGAGCCAAAGGTTGACTTCAAGGGGAGTATTCAAATACAATTGCCATTTGAATAACTCAATGAATATTAATGAGATTAGTGGCAATTAAATCTCATTCAAGGCTGACCTTGTAAAACATAAATATGAAGTGAAAGTTTACATTGAGTAAGGCAGCAACAATTCAAAGAATGAGCTGAAGGTCGGTCATAAAGCTAAAGATTTTATTACTCATTACTTTCAGTAGTTGTATTAATGAATTACGTCGCAGGCATCCTGCAACAATATTTGTTAGAGTAAAGTCATTTAAACAGAATTCTATTGGATTAGAGTCGTTTTACGACCATGTTTGACAAGATGTTGGAGTCGGAGAAAGATGGTCAGATAAGAGTTATCTATATTACGAAGCAATATTTGATTCTTTCCAATTAACTCTAGTGGCGGTTTCTATGTAGATTATGAAATTTCTGGTTTGGTTTATAAGGCAACATTTCGTTCTTTAAAATCTTTTTAATTAAAATTTTCTTATTAAGCAGGGTTAACGCATCGTAAATTTCAACCTAGTGGTCTAACATTCACGAGAGCAACCCGAAGTAATAGAAAAGATCTACAACAAAATTTCAATAACACAGAAATACTACATATATAGTCAACTTAATATGTAGGAAGGGTATCTAAGGTTTTTCCTTTTACTGATTGCACCATACGTATTTATGTGTAACAGGATTACTACTTAGCTAAAATAATGTGTAGCCCGTATAATACTATCTTTCCAAAGTAGGCTATTTAGCGACGAGTTTCTTTTAATCTTCGCACCACTTGTTGAAGTTGGTATTCCCAGGTTTCGACGAAGTTGAGGAGGTTGTGCTGCTCGTTATTTCCATCTTCTTGAAGTTGCTGATGCAAACATCACGACGATGCTGATTTGTTGCCGAAATTATTTCCAAAAGGATTGGTTGATAGGTTTTCATTTCGCAAAAAGACAAGGAAGGGAATATTCCTAGAAAGAATAGTTTAGGAATGGAGAAAGAATATTCTGCAGAGAAATGAATACACAGATGAGGAAATTAAATTCTATAGATGGGGAAATAGTATGTGTGTAACTGATGCTGTGAGTAACATTAATTGTACACATACTCTTCTTATATTCCTTTTTAGAAAATAGAGTTCTGATTGTCTTTCCAGTTTTCATTTTTTTATGTTCATTCTAAAGTTTCTATTCAGAAGTATATAACTTCCTGGTTCCAACTCATTTTCATGGTATATAATCGAGATAAGTAGTGAGATGAGTTTTAAGGTATAGTTAAAAATTATTACCGGGAAAGATTACATTTTAACTAGCCTAATGTAGCTTATGTTGGTTTGGTGTTTACTAATATGGTGATCTCAAGCAAGGCTGAGAGTAATAATAGAGACTATACTACCAGTCTTGATGAAACTTGATTTGTGAAAGGTTAATAACCATGATGGTTACCTAAGTGAGAAACTGTACAGAGAAGAGATATAGACTATGTTATGATTTCCTATTTATCCTATGGGTTAAGTTTTCCATATTCATACATGAGGACAATTTATTATGAAACTTCAACCATAGTGGTCAAGTTACACATAAATCGGTCCTGGCATTCAAAATAAAAACCAACTTCGAATAGCAAAACATAATGACAACATAAATTGCTCTATATAACTAGAGCGGAATAATATGCTATGCGCAAAGGGTTCTTATCTTAAGTTTGATCCTAATATATTCTAATCCTCCGCATTTTACTGTCTCTTCGTGACGTAGACTCTTCAAGCTTTACTTCTACTTTGTCAGGTTAATGAAGATTTGTATGCTTCCTTGAAACTGTTGGTGCAGAAACTGTAGTCTTCATTTGCAAGCAACATAGTGACATATCCTGGACATCCTTAGAAGCAATTAGAAAAGATGATCTATTTTTAAGGAAAGAGGCATTTGTTTATCAAAACGAAATGAAAACAGAGACAAGAGTAGAGTCCTAAGAATGAGGAAAGGATGGCAGAGTCTACAATTTTGCAAATTTAGTAACTTTTGAAAGTAAGATTTTGAATTATCATATTCCAATGCTAACGACCAATCTAAGGTTTATCCTACGGTCAGTATAGCTCCGATACCAACTCTGTGAGACCCCGTTCTGATGAACAGGAACCTCCATGTGATTACTGTGCTATTCCCTGGATCAGTAGCTAGCACTCACATGTTTACAACAATTGGAAATCACAACCACACATTTAATAATTAAGCGGAAACGATTATACAAATAATATTACAACTCAGAGAAATATAGCAGCAAAAGAAGCAAGCCTTGTGGTTTACCCATCCAATCCCGCAGGCAACCGACCAGGCATAAACTTCAGATAGAATACGACGAAGAAAAATCCCGCAACTTACGATGGACAACTTCGAAGCTCCGCATTCTAAACCACCTACAATATAATTAGGCAAGGGTGAGTATTTTACATACTCAGCAAGACTTGAGCAAAACCTATCATACATGCAGGCCATTTCAAAGGAAAGGCTACTACAGTTAATTTGCATAAAGCGAATTTCATTTGTAAATCAAGTTATTTGCAATCGGAATTTAAAGAGCAAGATTAATTGATATCAAATAAGTAAAGCATAAATAACACTCACCGTCCTCCATGACGTGAGCGACGAATCAAACCTTACCATCGCATGGCATATATCCAGTTCTTTGCCCACACAGGGCACAACAGCTGATACCAATACTTGCCAACACATGGTATAGCATTGGGTCATCTGTGGGGTAAGCTAACTTATAAAATAACCCTTTTGAGAAATAATAAAACATTTAACTCGTGCAAGTTCACCAAGACACCCATGACCGCGGGTACGGCTAATTAATTAGAATTAAACTCTGCAGAGGTGTACAACCTGTACCCACAAGGAATGATCAACTTTGCCCGGCACACTTCCTTAGGTGTGTCGTCCCAGAAGACCATACATAGCCATTAAATTCCTAGACAAGGCTTTACACCAGCCCGGGGCGTTAACCCCGCCAGAGAACTAGAAACACACACCCAAGCCGTGGATGCACATTCACACACCCAACACAACGTTTCTAAACACGGCGTATGTACACCGCTGCATTAGCAAGTAGAAACCCGTCGAGTAGACCTGACCGAATCTGTGCAAGCTCCGCCTACCAATGAGCAAAGCCATGTCTAAACAATTTAATAGGCTAAGGCTAACCCATCCTCACCCTCGTGGTTTGTACGGATTTTCTTGGATCATACAACACGATGTTCGGTCCTTAGTTGTGACACGGGCGGCACTTCACCCTACACTACGTGCAATTCCTTTCTGCACAAATCGGCTATCGCCAATAATCGCCCGCATCAAAGCATAGTTTCATTTTGGGTTTTTAATCAAAGTTACCCACCACCAACCGTGACATTTTCAATGTTTCCGAAATAATTATTGAGTTGATCATGTACATCATTTATTCTAAAGCATGGCTAAGGTGTTAATATGATCGTATATACCCAAGATGACATTAAATAACGCCTAACCTTAATCTAAGGTTATCAAGGTTCACATTTCATAATCATCAAAGGAGATTCACGAGACAACAGTATAACTACCAATCCACAAAATAGCAATTTACATAAAGTAAACGCATGCATAAAACAATTTGATGCACAAAAGGAATATAAAATACTGGGATCAATATGGTCAAAGGATGCTTGCCTTGCTTAATTGACGAATACGACGAAGACGGGGATTGCGGTTGACGACGACGACGGAGACTAGAAACGTCGGGTTCTACTCGTCGATCAACGGAAAATACAGCAAATAAAAGACTTCATTAAGGGCAAAAAGAAAGTTGATAGAAAGACAAATAAAACTCTTCACAAGAAACAGGGATCGCTCTTTTATGAATTTATTAATCTTATTTTACGAATTCAAGATGCGAAGATTGTTTGGATTAATAGAATTAAGCATTAGATGCAAGTTTCACTGATTTACTATTCATAATATGAGTTCTGCCAATTCTTATTACTTAAGGGTTTTGCTTTATTAAGATTCAAAGTCAAAGCAAGATAAACTAAGGATGCTTTCTTAGATTGCTGCAGATCATAGCCTAAAGATCATTTCTAAGCTGTTCTTTACTAAATTCAGATTTAGACGAGCTAATTGTGAGTTGATGAAAAGCTTAATCGATCACATTAGAGTATGAATGATTGGTTCTTTATCGTTAATTGATTCCGCTTAGAATTAGCTTTATACAAGTTAGATCTACTGATTTAGGCTACTGATAATATTTCCATTATATTTGAGAAGGTTCTAGTGATAAAAATATCTTAATTATAGACTTCTTCAGTATTACCTAAAGTTTATTCATTCACATTAAGGCCTAAAGAAATGTGGTTACTTAGGGTTGTTCAGCTATTAAGATTTGTATGTAAAACATGATGAAATATGGTTATTTCTTCATAATGAGATAGTTTATACTTTGTATGACAATCCTAAGCTATTTCCATAAATTTTAGGCTTTAGCTGATACATTATAATCATTGTTGAAAAGGCTTAAGTGGCATTGTAAAGTTAACGTTATTCGGAATCGGCCAAAAGAGTGAATCAAAAGGTTAATCACTTAAGGGTTTTGATCTAATGAGATTAATAGGCAAACCTTAATGGAATATGATTCTTTTTATAGATCATGGTAGTATAAACTTTGTAGAGTGTTACTAAACTGATTTTACTGATCTTAGTATTTGGATGAGTTATTTATCTATCGTTGAAATATACTAAATGACCACATTTGCAAACCCTAAATCGGCCAACTTCATTTTGAGTTTGCGACTACATTATACAAGACCTTTAATTCATTTTTCAGGTGTTGACATGGAATAACCCATGGAGTGTTTTAAAGCTGGTTTTGCATTGTTTTGACTTAAACTACAACAGGTTTCCTATTTGATTATTATTGCATTTGACATTTCTTTATGATCAAGGAATTCAAGTTAAACTCTATTCTAAATATTTTTACATATATATGCCTTTACTGTTTTTAGGGACTTATACCAATTACATTATCATTGCTTTGAGCCATTATGCTATTATTTTGCCAATGGCCATAACATGGTTAAATAAATGATTATGAAGTAATTAATTCAAATTGAGTTCAACATGAGATGGTTTTGCATATTTGAGTTTATCATGATTCCAGAGACAAACAAGAATTTATTTTATAGTTTTAAAAGTTATATTTTGCATATATGCAATAATGACCATAATACTATGTTTATCCCATTTTAAGTTTAAACGATTGTTCTGTGATTCAAGAATTGAATATTTTCGTATATTTGAACACATTATGATCCTAGCATCACATTAATATTTATTTCACCATTTCAGTTCTCATTATTCACAAGGTTCCATTATAAACCATATTAACACCATAATCAATGTTTAATTTGAATAATAATCCTGTACTCCAAACATTTAATCTTTTTGTATATTTGAATACAACCTGAATTATAAAATCTCATGAATACTGATTTCATCATTTCATTAATTATTATACACAAATTCTTATTAGAAACCATATTAGTACCATAATCAAGGTTTAAATTAAATAATTATACAGCAGTCCAAAAATTAAATATTTCTATATATTCAGATTCTTTCTCATTTTAGTTAATTATACAAATTTGTTTCACTGGTTTGTGACTAAAGATGTACAAGTTATTAATAGATGAATGCATTTCGGCCAGGAGGATGAATGGAAATCTAGAATGCGCTTTCAACTAGAGGGAGGCGCCTTTTTACCCTTTTGACTGGAGGCTTCACGTGTGGCTGCCAGGAGGGGCCCCATCGGCAGTGAGGGAAAACAGGGGATGGCCTAGGGCTTCAACGCCGGCGCTACTCCGGTGAACTTCCGGCGAAGGCGAGCACGAGAGGTCAAGCTCGGCAAACCGCACTGGGGTGGTGTTGATTCGTTCGAGAGCAGCAGGAGGCCGCAATGGCCGGACTGGCGAGGAAGGGGCGGCTCGTGGAGAAGAAGAACAGGAGCATTAGAGACTGAATCGGTAGCATTGTGAGCATCAGGAGGTGCTAGAGGTTCCGTTTTCGAGGTTCACCTGAAGGGAGAAGGCCGGAGGAGCTCTGCCCACGGCGGCCGGAGTTGGGGAAGACAGGCGCACGGTGGCGGCACAATTTCGCAACTAGGGTTACAGGGGTAAATGAGGGGTTTGGCTCCGTGGAGTGTGGAGATGCTCTCTGCAAGAGGGATTTGAGAATGGAGGTCTCTCTTGCTCGGATTGATTCACGGCTTGGAGCTCTGAAGCTTCGGCAATGGAGGGATGGGAGAGATTTTCTTGCGCCTGGCTTGAGGGGAAGGAAGGAGAGGTGAGTGGAAATGAAGGCGCTGCCTCTGGTGATCACTAAGGAGCAATGCATTGGCTTGGTAGTGGGTCAGACTCTGCTTGGAGTAGACGCCAAGTGGAGCGAACGGGCCGGAGAGTTCTTGATGGAGTGAATGGTGTTGGGGGAGAAGGAGCTGGCGGTGGGGCCTGGGTCCATTGTCGACCATCGAGAATTTTCCAATCTTGGATTTTAGCGGAAAAACAACGAGTGGCCCACACGTCGGCGACTACGATTAAATTTCGTTTTGGAATTGATTTTCCTTTGATACCAATTGAATTCTATTATTTTTAATTTTTTGTTTTTCAAAAGTATTTGACCTCAGAAAGCTCCCATAGAATTTTCATGTCAAATTATGGTCCCGTTATTTTATGTAAATTCCGATAATACATTATTTGGATTCAAAAGTTATCTTTTCCTTTTAATTCTTCATTATTTTATGCATAAAATCTCAATTGCTGGCAAAGGTGATTTAATTGAATGATCAGGGTTCTCATGGCGATTTTTCTAAATTTCTACTTTTTACATTTTTGCCTTTTTACCATTATCCATTCATTAATTCTCTTTATTTGATTTTTCATGCAATGCAAAACTCCAAAGGAAATCCAAATAAAACCAATAATGCCAAGAAACTCAGAAATAAATATTTTCAAATTTAAAATATTTATTTTTACTTAATTGCATTTTTCGGGATGTTACATCTTCTTTTAACAAATAAGAGTTTCAAACTTTTCAGGACACGGCTCCCACCGTGGAAAAACAAAACACAAACTAACTCACGGCATTGGCCATGGTTTTATTTCAAGAATACTTTTCCACAGCACCAACAGTGGTTTTCTTTTGAAATCTTTTTCTCGTGGCTCCAACCACGGACTTTTATCAAACCAAAACATTCACGGCTCCAACCGTACTTCATTTTATAAAAATCTGATTTTGAAACCAAGTAGGGAAATCTACCATGTGACAACGCCCTCTGTCCACCCTTGACCGTGGGTACGGCTATTCGAATAATTTGTTTACTCTGCAGAGTTTGCACGCTTTACCCGCGAGAGATATTTCACTCTTTTCGGTCATACACTTCCTTTGGCATATAACCCCAAGTGAAAATCACAAGGCCATTTCTCTAGTTACAACTTAACTAAGTCACGCCCACTGAGGTTTCACCGCCAAATGGCTACAACCATAATGGAAGCCCCCTCTTGCGCCTGTAGGACTGCTGTGGCTACAACCACGCCTACTCCACCATCCGCATGCCTTAATCAAGTTTTCACTAGCTACTCGGCAGGCCCGTCCCATACCGGAACTCGCGGCCGCACTGTTGTACATTGTTTGATAATCACAAGGGATCGGTCCTTAGGGTGACTAGGGTGGTACATACTCAAACCCGTGTCTCGTGCATTCTGCACCCGCCATGCAACCTTCCACCCTATTCAAGTTTTAAATACCAAATCCTTTCTTTTTATTTTACCAAACTGTCAGCACCAACTGCCTTTTTTAAATAATATTTTCACTCAATCATTTAGAATTTCAAGTAACAAGCTTTCAATTAAACATACAAACAGTATTTAGCATAACTAAGCACTACTATTATACTAAACAAGGTGTCAAGCCATTTATATTATAATGAATCATTCTAGGGTAGCCAACGAACAGATGGATTAATATGTAGCAAACATACATATTATCAAGGTATTTAACTACAATTTATCATAACATATATATATTTTTTTTAATCAACATAGCATGCAAGTTTGTAAATCTACAAAGCATTTCAAAACATGGATCAACATGCTTCAAGGGAACTTGCAAAAATTTGCTAGGAACTTTCCTTGATCAGCGAGGAGAGAGTTGTCTTCTTCTTGTTGGTCAGCGACGGCGTCGGCGTCAAACGTTTCTATCGCACGAAAAACAACGAATAAACACACAGTCGGAAAATACAAAGAATCAAATGAATTCATAATTTCATGAAAACTTCTAGATCTATAGTTTAGCCTTTTCTAAGATTTATAAAATTTATTTTGACATTTTTGGATGTACAGTTTAGGAACTACAAAATTCGTAAATTTGGACTTTCCATGAATATTTTAACAGTATAAATTATTTATAAAATTTCAGTAAAATTAACGGAGCTAGGTATTAATTTTTACTAATTTACAAAATTTGTTATATGCAATTTAGAGCTAAAACGAGTTTGCAACGAAAATCACAAATTACTGAAAAGACTACGTACAAACTAGAAAATTTTGGATGCACTGTTCATCACGTGTACTGTTCATCACGTGCACTGTAGCATGCATGTTCATGCGATACAGAGAAGAAGGTTTCTGTTTTATGAACTTGGCGCTCGGTGGAATAAGGGCTAGGGTATCCTACCAACCGGTTGATCAGTGGTGGCACATCGTGGCGAACTCACCGGCGACGACGGCGGCGGCGGAGGAATGACTAAACAGCGATGGCGATGGAGGTTTGCCGGGTAGCGGCGGTGACCGGAGGAAACAAACGCGCTGAAAAACCGGTGAAACAAGGACACGGAGCTCTTGTGGAGTTGTTGAATGGATTGGTGCTGAAGAGAGGAACACAGGGGTCCCTTTTATAGTGTGGGAGGAAGACCAAAGGTTTAACCATGGCAGTGCAAATGGAAATTAAACGGAAAAACGATGTCACTTCATTTCCTCGCGTTTATGATCAAACTAGTGGGAGATTCAATGAGAGGACGGCTGTGGATTGAAGAGGAGGCGATTAGGATTCTGAAACTGATTTTTATGGAATTTTTGGTGACTAATTGAAGGTGATAACAGAAGCTCTTCGGTTGCTCTAATGGAGGAGAGAGAAGGAAACGTTTCCTCTGGAAACGCTGGTTGAAGACGACGCTACAGTAGCTGAACAGGTGGACTGGCATTTAATTTTCGGATTTAAATTGACTTGCACAAATAGCGCTTGAGATAAAATAATAAAAAGGCTCTAAAAATCTTGGAAAAATTCTCTAAAATACTAGGAATATTTGGAATTTAATAAACTTGGTTTTGGAATTTTTCGATATATAGATTTTCTGTAAGAATTCTTTTAGTAAATCAGACACTTGTACAAATATTTATAAAATCAACAAACTTAATATATAAGTCAAGTTTTTGAAAATATTTGAAAAGAACATTCTCATTTTTCAAATGATTTTATTATAAACAAAATTTTATTTTATTTTATTATTATTATTATTTTTACAAATACTACATGCGTGATTTTATTTATTTTTCTTATGAAAAATGAGGATGTTACAAGTATACTCGTCTTTGTGCCTACTAGTCGTGTGTCTCAAAGGTTGGATTCCTAAATGTCTTTTATCTAACCCCAAAGATCTTGAGACATCGATATTCTCTTTTGTGTAGACTGTGGAAGAGAGGAAGGAGAACATATAGTTCATAGATTCTGGATGTTCAAGACATATGACTGGTGATTCAAAATGGTTCTCCTCCCTCACACAAAGTTCTGGTGATGAGGTCATCACTTTTGGCGACAATTCAAAGGGAAGAATTCTTGGAAGAGGAATTGTGCGAGTCAATAAAAACTTTATTCTCAAGGATGTAGCTTTGGTAAGCAAGCTCAAATATAATTTGCTCTCAGTTTCTCAGTTGCTTGATAAAGATCTTGAGGTAAGATTTCAGAAAAATTCTTGTCGTATATTAGATGTTTCTGAAAATCTAGTATGCAACATCACCTGCATTGGTCGTTTGTTTAAAGGTGATTTTTCATGTTCAACATCTGAAATGACATGTCTTGTATCTCATGTTTCAAAAGATCTAACTTTTTGGCATCGTAGACTTGGTCATATTGGTTTTGATCACCTTTCACGCATTAGTAAATCAAATTTGCTCAGAGGTTTGCCTGAATTAAAGTATGACAAAACAAGTAATTTGACTTGCTCTCCCTATCAACATGGAAAAATGACTGCACCTAAACATTTTCCTATCACTGCTGTTATGACTAATGCTCCAGGTCAGCTTCTACACATGGATACTTTGGGACCAGCAAGAGTAAAATCTGCAGGAGGTAAGTGGTATGTTCTTGTGATTGTAGATGATTACTCTAGGTACTCTTGGGTATTTTTCATGACTACCAAAGATGAAGCTTTTGAATTGTTTCAAGAGTTTGCATTAAGGTTGATTAAGGAATTGCTTGAAGCACTTAAAGTAATTAGGAGTGATAATGGAGGAGAATTCAAGAACAATCTTTTTGCTTCTTTCTGTTCTGAACATGGAATTGAGCATCAATTTTCTTCTGCTCGAGTTCCTCAACAAAATGGTGTTGTTGAGAGGAAAAATCGCACACTAGTTGAGATGGCTAGGACAATGCTTGATGAATATTCTACTTCTAGGAAGTTTTGGGTGAAGCTATTTCTCTTGCTTGCTACATTTCACATAGAGTATTTTTGAGAGCAAAGCTTCATAGAACTTCTTATGAACTTGGTTTGGACGAACTCCTAGCATCTCCCATATGCGTGTTTTTGGTTGCAAATGTTTCATTCTCAAACATGGAAATCTTGATAAGTTTGAATCTAGATGCTCGATGGATTGTTTCTTGGTTATGCTCTTCATACTCGTGGTTACCGTGTCTTGAATTTAGAAACTAACAAAATTGTTGAGACTTGTGAAGTCACTTTTGATGAGGCTAGTCCCGGTACTAGACCCGAATTTTCAGGACACAAGTTACTTGCAATTCTGAAAGTATCTTTTGGAAGAAAGTGATGATGAAGATGAAGATGAAAGTGGTAATCAAGTTGGCAACTCGGCTCACCCAATTCAGCCACAGAAGAAAATCAACAAGCATCTTCGAAATTCTTCCAAAAACACACATGGTCTTGGACCTCGTGCATATTCAGAAATTTCAGCACCATTGCATATTCAACGAAGACATCCTCCTGAACAGATGATTGGTGAGTTAAATGTACGTGTGCTTGAAACAGTACAATACTAATGCCTCATATGCTTATCTCGCTTTTGTTGCATCTTTTGAACCCCAAGATGTAAGTCACGCGTTATCGATGAGTCTTGGATTAATGCCATGCATGAGGAACTTGAGAATTTTGAGCGCAATAAGGTTTGGGTTTTAGTTCCACCTCCTTTAGGTCGTAATATCATTGGAACTAAATGGGTTTTAAGAATAAACAAAGTCAAGATGGGGTTGTTGTTAGAAACAAAGCTATATTGGTTGCTCAAGGTTTTACTCAAATTGAAGGACTTGATTTTGATGAAACTTTTGCACCTGTTGCTAGACTTGAAGCCATTAGAATTTTATTGGCCTTTGCTGCATCTAAAGGTTTTAGATTGTATCAAATGGACGTTAAAAGTGCTTTTTTAAATGATTTTATTTCTGAAGAAGTTTATGTCAAACAATCTCCTGGATTTGAAAATCCGAAATACCCAGACCATGTTTTTAAGTTGTCCAAAGCTTTATATGGATTAAAACAAGCTCCTCGGGCTTGGTATGATAGGCTTAAATCATATTTGCTAGAAAATGATTTTGAATTGGGCAAAGTTGATAAAACCTTGTTTTCTCTCAAGCATGGCAATGATCATTACTTGTTGATTTATGTGGATGATATCATTTTTGGTGGTACTTCTCATGCTCTTGTTGCCAAGTTTTCAGACACTATGAGCAGGGAATTTGAGATGAGTATGATGGGTGAGCTCACATACTTTCTGGGTTTACAAGTCAAGCAAACAAGGCAAGGTATCTTTATTCACCAAACGAAGTACACAAAAGATATCCTTCGACGTTTTGAGATGGAAACATGCAAACCAATTTCCACACCTATTAGCACAACTACTACTTTGGATCTGGATGAAGAAGGAGAACCGGTTAATCAAAAGGAGTATCGAAGCATGATTGGATCACTTCTTTATCTCACTGCTTCAAGGCCGGATATACACTTTGCGGTGTGTTTGTGTGCTCGTTTTCAAGCTTCCCCACGTGCTTCTCATCGACAAGCGGTAAAACAAATTCTTCGCTATTTACAATCCACTTTAGAGTTTGGCTTATGGTACTCCTCATCATCATGTTTATCACTTAGAGCCTACTCTGATGCTGATTTTGCGGGTTGTAGAATTAACAGGAAAAGTACCTCTGGAACATGTCATTTTATTGGTACATTTTTAGTAGCTTGGTCATCTAGAAAACAAGTTTCTGTTGCTCTCTCAACTGCTGAATCTGAATATGTTGCTACTGCCGCATGTTGTGCTCAAGTGCTTTGGATGATATCAACTTTAAAGGATTTTGGATTAAACTTAGATAGTGTTCCCCTTTTCTGTGATAACACTAGTGCTATTAATATTGCTAAAAATCCAGTGCAACATTCTCGAACCAAGCATATTGACATTCGCTATCATTTCCTTCGAGATCATGTGGAAAAGGAGATGTTGTGTTGCATTTTGTTGATTCTGAATTGCAAGTTGTCGATATTTTCACAAAACCACTTGATGCTTCTCGATTTGCCTTTTTGAGAGGAGAGTCATGCCAGCATTCCATGAGCTTGTTTTGAGGGGAGTTTTATGCCAAGTCTGTTATTTAATGAGCTTACTTTATCATATTTCTTTATATAATATGTAATTGAGCTTATATATGATAATCTAAATTGCCTTACTTGAACTAAAAGTGACATTGCGGAATTCCTTGGTTTGACTGTCTATAGCTAATACCTTGTGATATCTTGCTTCTATAGGCTTGATAATGAATCGTCTTAACAAATTTGGGCTATGAAGCATGTGTATTTTCAGCTTTACTCTTTCATAGACCATTTAATCACTTTGCATGTTTACAATAAAAGAAAAGGGAATAAGAAAAAAAGGGGGGCTCAAATCTGCAAGAAGCTTGTCAAAATTATCAAAATAAGCAAAAGCTTCAAGATGTATGCTTCAAGCATGCCATTCCCTAAAAGATAAGATGTATGCTACAAGCATGCTATTCCCTAAAAGATAAGATGTATGATTCAAGCATGCCATTCATTGAAAATAAAAGAAGTATGCTTCAAGCATGCCACATGCAGTTTACTGTTATCAAGATTAAATTGGTCTACTAGATTGGAGTTGAAACTACTTGCTTGCCCTAAGTTGTTAGTTGCTTCATTTTTTGTCCTAGTGTTTTCTGTCAAGATTTTGCTTAGTACTTGGATATAGCTGATTAAATTGAGGTTGAGATGCATGTCACTCCCTAACTTGTTAAATAATATTAAATTCATGTATTATGCTCATTATGTGATCTATAAGGTTATATGATCAAGGAAGCTCATTGGTTCTTGTCTTGGCACTCATTTGTTTTTCCTTACTGAAATCATTGTCAAAGGGGGAGAAGAAAGCTTACATTCAGGGGGAGAAGTAAAATGTTTTATTGTCAAAAGGGGGAAATTTTGGAGTTCACACACAATTTGGTTTCCTTTTAGGGGGAGATTTTTCACTTTGCTTTTTGATCACATTGTTTTTTGTTTTAAAATAAAATTTCTTAAAATCTTTTCTCGTGAGGTTAATGCCAATGTTCAGGTCCAAAGGGTGTTGCCAATGTTTTCATCAAGGGGGAGATTGTGAGATCATGTGATGAAAAATTGGTTGAATGGTGAAATTGGCATTGTATAGTAACTTTGATTATAGCATGAGTGGTGCTTGTGCATGTGCCATGTTGAGATAATTATTATGCTGGTGATAGCATGATGGTTTCTGCTTGATGCAATGCACTCATGTGAGTGGTTGCATGGATTGATGTTGAGTCAAGTTGTGGACTTGTGCTCGGATGTGTTTGTTAATTCATGTGCAGGTGTTGCTCGAGGGAGAACGTGGTCGATGACGGGACCGGAACTGAGGTTCGAGACTAGGTTCAGGGAGGAATCGAGGTCTTGATGGTCAAGGATGTCATGCGGACGTTCGGGCTAGAGAACATGCATGTGAAGGTGGTTAGTCACGTATGTGCGCGCAGGGCTGATCATGCGTGCAAGGTTTTGGTTTTGGCCATGTTGGGCCAAGTTGAGATAGATACGAACTCTTTCCAAGTTGGAAGTGGAGTTGTAGTCAATCTCTGTGAATTTGCTCTGTATAAATAGGAGGAGGTGTCTCCTGTTTATTTGGAGCGTTCAAGTTTGAGGGTTTGTACTCTTGTGTTGGAGTACTTTAGACAATGAAATAAAAATCAATCTTCCAGAGAGCTTCTTCTTGCGGTTGTGATTTGCTCTTGGCTTCGACATAGTTGATCAATCGCTTGAAGTTTTGTTCATCACAACAGTCACGAAGTTCATCACGGAGTTCAGTTCTTTGCAAAGGTATCATCTTTCGAAGGTAATATCATTTGATCCGTAGATCCGATCGGATTGATTCTTATTAGGTTTGATTCGTAATTGAATATAGTTTCTACAGTTAAAATTTCACATCAATCCAACAGTTAGATCTTCAGTAATTTGTGGTCGCCCTGATTGATGTCCTGCTCGCCAGACTGCTCGCGTGGTCGCCCAGATTCAGTCATCTTGTGAAGGACACAACTTTAGATCCGTAGATCCGATTGACTTGATTCTTTTTGTGTTAGCTGTGGAATTGAGTCAAGTTTATAAAGTTAAAATTGCACATCAATCCAATAGCTAGATCTTCAGAATTTTCTATTTTAGTGGATATGTATCGGTCTGCTTTCGTCCCGCATCAGGCGCGGTCGCCCAACTGCTCACGTGGTCGCCCAACCCGCCGCCAAGTGCCAAACCGCTGGCCTAAGTGCCCAACCTGCTCGCCCAAGTGTCCTCATCGCTGCCCAAGTGTCCTCATCGTCGCCAGCTTGTTCTACCTACTACCCAAGTGTCTCATCGTCGCCTTGATCGTTTCTATCGCCGCCCAGTGTCCTCATCGTCGCCCAAGTGTTCTCTCGTCGCCAGATCGTTTCTTCGTCGCCCAAGTACCCAAACCGTCGCCAGATTGGTACATTGGTTTCCCAACTGCATAAACTGATTTCGAAGCAATTCGAGTTTCAATTTGGGTGTTTGAAAAGTTCAAAATTTTGATTTTAACTTCCGCGCAATCATTCACCCCCCTCTGATTGACGCCATCCGATCCTACACAATCAGGCTGTTAACAATGGGCCACGTCCCTACTCGAGACTATCTGAGTTCGTGTGGACTCGTCCGCCAACTTTCTCAGGCAATGCCAGTCCACTAGAGGCAGACGACTGGTTGAGAACCATCGAGAGGAAACTACATATAACATAGTGTGATGGAAATGAGAGGGTGCTTTATGCCTCTCATCAGTTGAAAGGGACAGCAGCTGAGTGGTGGGAAAACTACTGCGCATCGCAGGAAAACCCGCAGGAAATCACTTGGGAGGAATTTACCATAGCCTTTCGTCAATACCATGTGCCAGAAGGTATTATGGAACTGAAAAAGGAAGAGTTTAGAGCGCTGAAACAAGGAGGCCAGATAGTGGCCGATTATTTGAATAAGTTCACTCAACTAGCACGCTACGCTCCAGGAGACGTAGCCACCGATAAGGCTAGGCAGTCTCGCTTTATGAAGGGACTCAACACTAGTTTACAGGTGGGATTGATTACCCACACTTTTCCCGATTTTCAAGAACTGGTAAATAAGGCACTTATACTGGAGGATAAGCGCAAGGAGCTTGATGATAACCGCAAACGCCGCATGGCACAGCAGGGAGGACGTTAAGGTCACCAGAAACCAAGGATGATACCTCAGCAATTTCCCCGATTCCATCATGGAAGCAATGTCAGGACACCGTCACCGATGCCGAGGCCAGCAGGACAAACTCCCTAGACCCCAGTCAGGATTGTTAATCAGAACGGAGGGAATCAGCAGATGTCAGGAAGGCGCTACTACAATTGTAATGAAATCGAGCATTTCGCCAACGTGTGCCCAAAGAAGGGAGGAGTGACACCAGTGCGCTTTAATTTGGGGAACACGCCTGCTAAAACTCCTGTCCAAGGAGGAAGCCAAGGACCTGCCCAAGCTGGAGCCACACCGCAAGCATTCACGCGAGGCAGGATTAATCATATTTCTGCAGACGAAGTCCAGAATGCCACGGACGTCGTACTCGGTAAGTTCCTTGTCAACTCAGTGCCAGCTACAGTGTTATTTGATTTTGGAGCTTCACATTCGTTCGTTTCTCGAGATTTTGCTGTGACAAATGAATTGGATATTGTTAACCTAAAAAGTACACTTCTAGTTCAATCCACGGATCGAACTCCGCCTAAGGTCGGATGTTCGGGGTTAACTTATTAAAAAAGGGTAGAGTTCTAGCGAATCTTATTATATTAGATGCCCAAACCACGAACGTTATCCCGGAATGGATTGGTTGACTAATCATAAGGTCAGATATATCATGGCGAAGAGTTGTGTCTATTGAGAGCCCTGAAGGTAGAAAAGTGGAATTTCAAGCAATGGCAGTTCGAGAAGGACAGATGTTGGTAAACAATTTGGAGACCGTCAGTATAAGAGATGTACTTGTGGTCAGTGAATACCCGGATGTTTTTCCTGAGGAGTTACCGGGAATGCCACCAGACAGGGACATAGAGTTCGTAATTGATTTAGTACCAGGAACCTCACCAATAGCGAAGAGACCATACCGGATGTCCACCGAAGAGTTGGTAGAAATGAAGAAGCAGATCGAGGAATTGTTGGAAAAAGGATTCATCAGACCGAGCTCGTCACCTTGGGGAGCGTCGGTTTTGTTCGTTAAGAAGAAGGATGGGAGCTTTCGGATGTGTGTAGATTATCGTGCGCTTAACGAAGTGACGATAAAAAATAAATATCCGTTACCCCGGATAGATGATCTTTTTGATCAATTAAGAGGAGCAGGAGTATTCTCCAAGATCGACCTTAGGTTAGGATACCACCAGTTGAAAATCAAGACTGAAGACATACCCAAGACTGCATTTTCTTCAAGATATGGACACTATGAGTTCACTGTTATGTCATTTGGATTGACAAATGCACTAGCATACTTTATGAACCTGATGAACAAAGTATTCATGGAATATTTAGATAAGTTTGTGGTCGTGTTCATAGACGATATTCTGGTTTATTCAAGGACGGATGAAGAGCACGCCCAACATTTAAGATTAGTGCTGGAGAAGCTAAGAGAGCAACAGTTGTATGCAAAGTTCAGTAAATGTGATTTCTGGAAGAGTAAGGTAGAATTCCTAGGGCATGTAATGACCGCCGAGGGAATTGCAGTGGACCCAAGCAAGGTTGAGATAGTACTGCATTGGGAACCATCGAAGACGATTACGCAGATTCGAAGTTTTCTTGGGATGGCTGAGTATTACCGCCGATTTATAGAAGGGTTTTCGATAATTGCCAGGCCAATTACGCAGTTGCTAAAGAAAGTGAAGAAATTTGTGTGGACACCGGATTGTGAGAAAAGTTTTCAAGAATTGAAGAAAAGATTGACATCAGCGCTAGTGTTAGTTCAACCAGATGTGCACCAAAGTTTTGATATTTACTGCAATGCATCACGCCAAGGGCTTGGGTGCGTGTTGATGCAAAACGGAAAGGTAGTAGCCTATGCATCAAGGCAATTAAGGCCACATGAAGGGAATTACCCGACGCATGATCTAGAATTAGCAGTCATAGTGCATGCCCTGAAGATATGGCATCACTATCTTATTGGTAATAGATGCGAGGTGTATACAGACCATAAAAGCCTTAAATACATTTTCACTCAATCTGACCTGAACATGAGGCAAAGGAGGTGGTTAGAACTGATCAAGGATTACAACATGGGTATCCATTACCATCCCGGCAAGACCAACGTAGTGGCTGATGCCTTGAGTCGGAAAAGTCATGGTCTAAATATGATAGTGGGAGAAAGCCAGGGAGAATTGTGCAAGGATCTTCAGAGATTGAAATTGGAAGTTGTTCCGGAAGGATTTGTAGCCGCTTTAGAGGTGAAGCCTATCTTGGAAGACCAGATTAGAGAAGGTCAAGAATGATGAGAAGATCAAGCGAATCAAAGCCAAGATGGAGGAAGGGCAAGCAAAAGAATTTAAGCCGATTTAACAAGGCACGCTAGGATGAAAGAACGCATTTGTGTACCTAACAAAAAGGAGTTAAAGCATTTAATACTAGAGGAAGCTCACGACTCCAAGTATTCGATTCACCCAGGAAGTGCAAAGATGTATCAAGACTTGAAAGAAAGGTTCTGGTGGCCAAATATGAAGAGAGAGGTTGCTGAGCACGTAGCACTATGTGATGTGTGCCAGTGAGTCAAGGCTATGCATCAGCGGCCAGCAGGGCTGCTGCAACCATTAAAAATACCAGAGTGAAAATGGGAGGAAATCGGAATGGATTTTATCACCGGATTGCCAAGGACGCAAGGAGGTTATGACTCCATATGGGTCATCGTGGATCGATTGACAAAGGTCGCACACTTCATACCGGTAAAGACAACCTATTCGGGAGACAAGTTGGCAGAGCTATACATGGCAAGAATCGTTTGCTTGCATGGAGTGCCAAAGAAGATAGTATCGGACAGAGGTACCCAATTTACCCCAAGATTTTGGGATAAATTGCATTCAAAGAATGGGCACTTCGCTTGAATTTCAAGATGACATATCATCCGCAAAACAGATGGGCGTATGTAAAGAGTCAATCGATATTAGAAGATATGTTAAGAGCACGTATGCTGGCATATACATCGACTTGGGATAAATGTTTACCATATGTTGAATTCAGTTACAACAACAGCTATCAGGTTAGTCTTCAGATGTCACCTTTTGAAGCTTTGTATGGTCGACCTTGTAGGACACAGTTAAATTGGAATGAGACTGGTGAGCGTCGTGTCTTCGGACCAGACATACTCCAAGAAGCCGAAGAGCAAATAGCACTGATCAGAGAAAGGTTAAAAATTACGCAGTCAAGACAAAAGAGCTACGCGGACAATCGCCGCAGGGATTTGAGCTTTGAACCTGAAGATTATGTGTATCTCAGAGTTACGCCTCTTAAGGGAGTCCAGAGGTTTCACAAAAAGGGTAAACTTGCGCCAAGATATGTGGGACCGTTTAAGATCATAAGCCGTAAGGGCGAAGTCGCATATCAATTGGAATTACCGCAGTCATTAGCAGGAGTACACAATGTCTTTCATGTATCGCAACTCAAGAAGTGTCTCCGAGTGCCTAAGGAGCAAGCATCACTGGAAGAGGTTGAACTACAGGAAGACTTGACTTACAAAGAGCAACCAATAAAAATTCTGGATGCAGTGGATCGGAAAACTAGGAGCAAGACAACCCGTTTTTGCAGAGTTCAGTGGAGCAATCACACAGAAAGTGAAGCCACATGGGAACGAGAGGAAGATCTGAAAAAAGAATTCCCAAACCTATTCTTTAGTTAAGCTTCGAATCTCGGGGTCGAGATTCTGTTAAGGGGGGTAGGTTTGTAACATCCCGAAATTTATCCTAATTTAAAATTTTTGAGTTATTTGCTTTTATTTGAATTTACCTGAATTTTTGATGAATTTCTGGAATTAATCAACTTTAATTTAAATTTATCCTTCACTTGAATAATTAAACAATACAAAAGTAATTATCAAAAATAAACAAAAATATTTTATTTAAGCTCTAAATGCCCTAAAATATTTTCTAGAATTTTTTGAGTATTTTTAATGCCTTAAATAATTACTTTGAATTTTTGGATTTAATTTAATTGATAAAACCCGGATAAAGGGCTAGCTACAGTGCTGGGCCAGGCCCAACACTGTGCTCGCGCCGGAAAACCCTAGCGCCGCTAATCTCGGACCGTGCGATCCCGATCGAACGGTCGTGGATGAGCCGCGTCGCTTATGGCGCGTGAGTCGTTGGATATCGCGGTGGCGTTAGGATGTCGACATCGCAGCCGATCGCCAACCGCTATTTTTCCGCTACCGCCGGATCGCAATCGACGGTGGGATGTGACGAGCACATCCGAGGGCGCGACTATGCCGCCGCCGTCGTGAGGGTCAGCAGAGGATTTTGTCAGGGATTTTGCGCGCATTCCAAAGCTTGTCCGAGCGGGAGATATAGGTCCTTGCGTGCAGCACTTCCCTCCGCACCTTTTGCCTGTTCACGCGTGCTCTGCCGTGGCCCCTAGCCTCCACATTTGCTCACCGAAGTTGGCACTACCGCCACTTCGGTTATTCCTCGCTCACCACCGCCGACCGTCACTCTCCGCCGCATCTAAGACCGTCACCGAGTTCGCCGTGTCACGCCGCGTCGCTTGGGCCACTTCTTCCGACCGGAGACGCCCGGAAACGCTGTCGCCCACTTCGTCTTCCCCAAGTCCGGCGACCAGACGCAGCCGCGCCTTCATCAACACCCCTGAGCTACAGCGACCGTCGAATCATCATCCATCGACCGAGGTAGCGCCACGTCTCTTCCCAGTAGAGTTAAGTTTAAATAAGCATCGGTAGATCTCGGCCGTAGATCCTTAATCCAACCGCCTCTGTAGCGCCACGTAGCGGTAGTTGTAGCGTTGAAAATGGCCGTTAGATGGTAATCGTGCGGCTCTGAGTAGTCCACGTAGCTGCTGCGTAGATGTATTGATAATGGCCGTTAGATCTGGAATGGCCGGCTTAGATTGCGCCACGTAGGTGCGGTGAATAGTAAAGTGCCCGGGTAACAGCAGCCGTTGGATCTTCATCCAACCGCTCTTATGGATCCGCGTAGCGATGGTCGCTTCGCTTGAAAATGGCCGTTCGATCCTTGTTATGCGGTCGGGATTAAGCCACGTAGGCTGGAAGAACAGTGCAAGAGTTTCTTTGATGATATTCTAATTTACAGCAAGAGTTTCAATGATCATGTTGTGCATTTGAAGATGCCGTTGCAAGCATTAAGGAATAACCATTTCATAGCAAGAAAAAGTAAATGTGTATTTGCAATAGCTTCAATTGATAGCAAGAAAAAGTAAATGTGTATTGAGCTAGCAGAAGCTTGCTTGTGAGGGGCTTCCACACTTCGGTGTGGGTAAATGCATACCGGTGCAACGGTGTACACCTTGTTATGAACAGAAACAATGTGCTTGGTATATTGAAAGTAGATCTACGACTTGGGTGAGTGTTTCTGTTTCTATGGCTGGGGTTAACATTTCAGGCTGGTTCAAAGTCATGTCTGGATAATGTAACAGTTATATATGATGTCCTTACCGGCACACCTAAGGAAGTGTGTCATATGGCCTAGCAAAAATGGTTGATCATTCCTTGTGGGTAAAGCTGTACACCTCTGCAGAGTGTAAAATCTAATCGATTAGCAACGCCTACAGTCATGGGTGCTTGGTGAAGTCATTCCAATACTAGACTTTGGTATTTTCTAAAAATGTGTTTTGGTTTGAACTTGTTTAGCAACTGTTGCCTTATGTCAAAGGGCCGACATTAATGGACTTCATGATTTGGATTATTCATTGCTCGTGAAGGGCTATGAGTATTACTTATGCTTTACTTATTTCAATACCAATCAAACTTGTTCACTACAGGAAACCGATCTATTTATGTCGGCCAATTATATCTACGTCAGCCTAAAAAATACCGATGTAAACATGGCATTATTTACGTCGGCCACATAAAACTGACGTAAATACATATATTTATGTCGGCTCAGCCGACGTAAACCTCTGATCTCCCATTTATGTTGGCCAGACCGACGTAAATATGCCACGTGTCCTATTTACGTCGGCTCGCCCGACGTAAATAGAGGCTGATTACGCGCCCACAAAATTCGAAATTGGAGAGGGGTATTTACGTCGGCCAGGCCGACGTAAATAGGACACGTGGTGGGTATTTACGTCGGCTTGGCCGACGTAAACAACTCGAGTCCTACGTGGCCTATTTATGTCGGCCAGGGGCCGATGTAAATAGTGCAAACTATACAGTCTGCTTTTTGCGCCTGATCAATTTAGCTTCTCTCACTCGCGCTCGCTCGATCGAATCTTCTGCCGTTCTTACCCGCCAGCCCACCACCGCTGCCACTAGCCGCCCGCCGCCACGCGCCGCCGCTTTCGGTCAAGCTCTTCTTCGTCGCCATGCCCGCCGCTTCGGCGAGCTCTTCTTCTCCCATTGCTCTCGTCGAGTAAACATCAATCGTTTTGACCTTGTCGGCACATATGTTTTCATAATTTGCATATTGGATTAAACAACTTGGCGTAGAAATCTTTCTAAGTAGGTAGAGGTATCCCACTAGTAGCTATTAGCCTATTAGCACACAAGTTTATGGGGACAGTTAGTTAAAAGTTACAAATTTGATTAGTTCGGTGGTCTCTCTCGACGATTTGATTAGTTTGGTATACGAATGGTTCAACAGATAGTTGATCGGCAATGGCACCTGATACTAAAATAGCAAGTTGCATGTGCATGGTAGTAATACTAGAAGTTTTATCTGAATTTTGAACCTGTTAAGTATCTAGCTAGTCTGTATTCAAAAACCCTGCAAGATCGACATATATTCTTGGGGAAAAAATAGTACCATGATACTATCAAGTTAGTCTTCCAAAATGAGCAATAGTGATGGTATATACGCTGCCACCAGGGCTAGGACTTGACAAAATTATGCTCCTACTCGGATGTGGCTATTATACAACCCAGTAAATCATTCATTGCTGCACCTTTACCCCTACCAAGTAGTAATTCTGAATCTTCTTTGTCTGCTGAGTGGATGTCCATCTTTTAAGGGAGAGGCTGCCAAAATTTTTAGTTAGACTCGGCAACTTACTAGTATGTTAGCTTGCATTGCTAAAATTTTCTAGTGTCTTGAATTGGTTGTTATTTGCAATCTTCATCTCTCTTTTTCTGAAATCATGTCAAATAGGTTATGGAATATAGCCAACACAGTCATGGGGATTCCTATACAAATGGTAGCAAATGTGTGGATAATGAGGGCAAAGAAAACTTGCTGCACTCGGAACAATAGCCCAATTAGGGAATAGCTCGTCAACAATTGTAATGTTCATGTTCAAAAATCTTATCGTCGAGTATAATGTCTGTTCTAGAATTTTGTTGCTAGTGTACATTGATTTATGTAATTAATTTACGTTAATTTATTAAATTATGGTAGTTTCTTTACTAATTTAATTAAGGTAGTTTATTGCCCAATTTAAAATTAGGTAGTTTAACCCATTCTCACATATTGTTTTTGCATTCAATAGTCGAAAAGATGGTAGGGGACCGTGGGTGGATGTATGATGGCTGGGATAGATCTATGAATCACACGCAAGATTGGAAAGTAAACACACAGGCTTTTCTGGATCGGGTTTTCTCCCCAACTCCTCCTGGTGGGTTAGCAAAGTGTCCTTGTGCTAAGTGTTGTCTTTTCTCTCGAGAGATGAAGACAGTGATGGCTGGCCACTTGTGCAAATTTGGCTTTATGCCGAATTACCATACGTGGTACGAACATGGTGAGCCACGGAGGAGACATCTGAACAAGCAGATACCATCGATATAGTGGGGGATAGGATGGATGAGATGGTTGAGGACTTAGGCCGACAATTTTAGAATGTTTCGGAGGATCGAGCTGCGGTTCAAGAGGATCGACCAACCCCGACAGTTGAGGAATTCTATAGGCTCCTAGATGCTTCGGATAAGCCTTTGCATGAGTACACTAAGGTTTCACTTCTTGCCTTTGCTGACGTTTCCTGCCTCCTAGTCACGAATTCAGAAGACAGAGAAATGCCTTCGCAAGGACACGATAGTCACAAAGGGTCCGCCGAAACACTTAACTGGTGTGGAGATTGTTGCTTGGCATCGTCAATTAATTCCCACGGAGGATGGCTTCGAAGGTATAGAGAGTCACACAACTGGACCCATGTGTCTAGTATCTAGAGCTTGCCCTATACAACATCCCTGATCCTACCACACAATGTTGATGTTATGCACCAAGAACACAATGTTGCAGAAAGCATTGTCAGCCTGTGTTTCGACTTCAAAGACAAGACCAAAGATAATGTGCAAGCTCGAAGAGATATAGCTGAAATATGCAGTCGACCAAGTCTTGAGGTGAGGGAGGACCAAGCAGGATGGCAAAGGAAGCCACGTGCCCCTTACTGTCTTAAGAGCTCTGAAAAGAAGGAAGTCCTTGTGTGGTTGAAAAACATCAAGTTTCCCGATGGATACGCTGCGAACCTAAGGCGTGCAGTGAGTACCACGACAGGTAAGCTAAATAGCCTGAAGAGTCATGATTACCATATAATCATGGAAAGATTAATTCCTATAATGTTCCGTGGATACTTCCCTGATGATGTGTGGACAATGTTGGCAGAGCTTAGTTTCATATACGCATGTATATGTTCGAAGGAAATCAAGAAATCAACGATGCAAAAGTTGAAGAAAGTTATACCCGTGCTAGTATGCAAGATGGAGAAGTTATTCCAAAGAGGTTTCATGAATGCAATGCAACATTTGTTGGTACATCTACCGCACGGGCGCGAGAGGTTGGTGGGCCGGTACAATACTGATGGATGTATTCGATAGAACGAAATCTTAAGAAAATTAGGGCAACTATGGGTAACAAAGCACGAGTTGAAGGCTGCATCGTAGAAGCATTTTTTCATAAAGAGATTTCATATTTCTCGAGTACATATTTTTCATATGAGCACAACATTAATGCTCATATTCCAAGATACCAACCATCGGATGAAACACATGGTTTCGATCTTCACATATTCGAGGACATGGACACGCCTGTCGGGCCATTCAATCATGAGTCGTCTTATGAAGAGTGGAATGAAGCATCATTATACATGTACTCCAACATTCCAGAAATGGAACAATATTTCCTGTAAGTACTTGTCATTTATTTCTAACTTGATTTGTCCTGTTACAACCTAAATGAATCGATTAAAATGTAGGTTGTTTGATTAATAACAATGGAATTCGTCGCGAAAACCTACAAGTGCACAACTTGACAACTTTCGACGCAATGGTTTACGTGGTGGTCCTAACTTCGTGACTTGGTTTCGACAGCATGTATATTTCTTATTACACTGGTTTATGTGGTGTTCCTAATTTCTTATCATCCATATTGAATTGTATTCCCGACATTTGCAGTGCATGCGTGATCCTGCAGTCCATGAGGACCTTTGGTAGCTATCGCACAGTAGCACGACCATAAGAAAGTTTGGCCAGTACAATGTGAATGGGTTTCGCTTTACAGATTGCATCGTTAGAAGCAAGCCGTCCTCAAGCGTACCACAATAAATAGCGGAGTTGTCACTCTCGCAGAGGTGCGGATGGCCGCACAAACTGAATATTATGGCATTCTTCAAAACATAGTGGAGATTAAGTTTGGCGGCTAAAAGTAATTGAGAGTAACATTCTTTTATTGTGATTGGTTCAACGATAAAATGGGGATACGACAAAACCCCAATCTTGGCTTAGTGGAGGTTAGACATGAGTCACACCTTGCAGGTCACAACTCATTCGTACTTGCTCACCATGTTGAGCAAGTGTACTACCTTCGATATCCATGTCCCAAGGAAAATTTAAAACCATGGTGGGTTGTTTACAAAGTGAATCCTCCTGGTCGCTTAAACACTCCTGCGAATGATGAGTATATTGAAAGTGGGTTAGACAGCACGGTTGATGGGGCCTACCAAGAAGATCGATTGCCTGGGTCATTTGATGTGGACATTGGGTCGACACTAAATGAATTAGTTGGGGACACAACAGATGTTATCGTGGAGGATATCAGACGGAAGAAATGACGCCGTGCACTTGACTCTCACCATGTTCCTAACGACGTCGATTACTTCTAATAAGTACAAATATTGCAATATTTATTTTCTTTTATGTACTCTAAATGTTTTATGTATTTTGATTGTTGTACTTGTGCTTAACCTAAAATTGTTTTTGTTCAACAGGATGAAGCCGTTTTTCCGGCACACCGGGTCATCTTCAAAATCAAAGAAGAAGGATGGGTCCTCCTCGAAGAGTCAAGAATCCCTTTTTAGAGGGTCTAATTCTCATCAGAGTAGGCAGAGACAGTTCGAGAGATGCTTAGAGGAGGTTGTATAGTTTAACTTGTGTTATTTTCATTCTTTTCATGTATACATGCACTAATTACATTTACATGTAAATATTCTCGTGTGGGCAGCAGAGGGTGGACAGGAGGCAAGGAGTCTGTGGTTGAGGCTATACAAGAGGAAGCAAGGGGGGAGGTCAGGAGGAGGTAGTCAGGCAGACACAACAGTTGGATCTACAGAGGAGGAATGCGAGGACGATGGGGATGGTGAGGGGAGGAGATGGTGAAGAGGAGCGGATGCTCCTGCCTTCGTGTATTATTTACAAAAACTAGTAAGTGTTAATTATGTATTGCATTTGTCATGAACATGAATTCTATGCTTATTTCGTATAGAGGACTAATCGATTCCTCTCGTAGCGCTTCCTCAGAACGAGACCGATTGTGGCACAATATTTTTTTGTAGGCAATGGGTTGATGCGAGAATGGACAGTAGAAACAGTTTGAGGCAAGTGAATGGTACGCTAGGATCTCTTTATGCTACCATTATCCTGGTTTAGTGGTCATCAATGGTGAACCTAAGCCAACCTTGAAGTGGGCGCCTCTGGGATGGCTATAGATGGGGTGCATGGAACTGCTGCTCGGCGGGTGTGGGTGGATTTTTGGGTAAGTCTATGTTTTTCCACTTACATTTGTTTTTGCAATCAATACATACGATGTCTAACTCAATCCTTTTGCTTTGTAGGAGAGATACCGCTTGCCAAGTGATCGAGAGCGCCATTGCAAGCTAAGGCTAAAGATGTCTTTGACAACGCAATCGACAGGGATGTGAAGGAGATGATGTACTAGGCTCGCATCCAAGCGGTCAACTTGTACTACAAGCGCAGTGCTTCACCAGAGATGAGCAAGAAGCTTGGTGCTTCAAAATCTACCTCGTGAGGATCGATCGAGAGGCTATGTTGCCTTGGTTTAACAAGTGCCCGATGCATGGGAAGCTCTCAGCAACTACTGGGCCTCTCCTGAATTTGTTCAGAAATCTAACCAAAAGAGAGGTAATAGGGAGGCGGGTCCAAGAGTAGTTCAACGCTACGGAGCCGACGGATATCTTCGTCTTGCACGACGGATGGTATGTTTCATAATGTTTAGTTTTTAATTGTCAAATTTATCTTTCGATCTCTTCGAAATATCGGCTAATGACACTGACTTACAGGAAGCTCAAAGCGGCACTCGGCCCACGGACATTGAAGCTTACATACAGGGTCACATAGGTTCTGATCCTACACAGCCTGAGCAGCTATGCAGTGACACGACGACCTAGAGCTTGGTTAGTACGTAATGGTTATAAACAAATCTAGTGACTATTGCTCGTTTAACTTTTATGCATGAACTACAAATTTTGTAGGCTAGTTACGGGAAAGTGATGACAGATACTCACGAGCTTGAGTTTGACTGGAGGAAAGAAGATGTTGACCCTGTCGCTTTGTACAATAGCGGGGGTGGCAAGAAACATGGTCGGTTTACCATGTTTAATGGAATTGTTGATTCCACCACAGTCTTAAGTTCGGCAAGGTCGTCTCAATCCTCCCAGAGCAGTGGGCGTAGCGCTCGTGAGACTCGACAAGAGGAGGAGTTGAGACAACAAGCAGCCCGTGAGAGTCGACTTCAAGAGCAGCTGCATGTAAGGACCCGAATTCACCAATTCGAATCCACAATATTTTACCGCACTAGACCCAGGATCAATGCTAGTGCACACAGCTTAACATTGGTAAGCATCATATCATACACAACGATAAGAATAACAAGACTTTATTTATTGAATATAACTAGTGTATGATCTTATGATCACTTACATTATTCACCACATGGGCTAGATCGAAGTAAACTTAAACAAATGCAAATGGAAAGTATAGCAAAAGACGAGATGTCCCATTAGCACACCACAAAGCATCGACAAGGATTAACCTCGCTAATAAGAAAATTTAATTAAAAGATTTTAAAGAACGAAATGTTGCCTTATAAACCAAACTAGAAACTACTTAAGCTGCATAGAAACCACAACTAGAGTTAATTGGAAAGAATCAAATATTACTTCATGATATAGGTAACCCTTATCTAACCATCTTTCTCCAATTCCAACATTTTGTCAAGCATGGTTACAAAATGCCTCTAATCGAAGAAAATTCTGTCTAAATCACTTTACTCTAATACATATTGTTGCAGGATGCCTGTGACACAATACAATTCATCAATACCCCTATTAAAAGTGATGAGTAATAAAGTTTTTAGCCTTTGTAATCAACCTTCGGCTCTCCCCAAATAATTGAAATGTATCCCTCATTCATCTCAAATATTTTAACATACTAGGTGCCTCTCTTTAAATTAACTCATTCTTGCTAATATTTCTCAATATAAATTGCTAACACTCCTCATCTACTTTGTAAAACCGCAAGATACTTAATTGCCAAGAAATGGTAATCCTCTCCAAGTCCAACCGAATTTTACAGATTTAGCTAAAGCACTTCCTTTTCAACTTAGCAATCGATATAACTCTCCACTTTCCTTAAGTTCAAAAAAGAGCACTGCGGTGGGAATGCCCTTCATTCGAGAAAGCGATTTTCCTTTTTCTCTAGGTTTTCCAAATCGAGTCAACCTCATATGTGCATAACTTTTGCATTTCTAAACCAATATGTTTAAATTGGTCAAGTAACATGAATTTAAATTCCGTTTATTGGAAAATTAATTTAAAAATCCTTTAATTAGAACTTTTAACCTCAAATGATATGGTTGTGTATTTCATAATTTCACCTTTTATTGACCACCAAATTTTACCTTTCGTTTGGCCCTAGTTAAATACTATATTCTAATTTAAGTTAAAGTACAAGGCCATTATGGTTTATGGAATAAACCGCATAACGCAATTCCTTATTATTTGTATATAAAATTGTTTAAATTTTACAAATTTTCCCTAATTATGTTTAAATGGATTGTTCATGTTAGATGTGAAGGAATTTATCCCAAATAGGTTTTCTAAATTTGAATTCGATAAACTTAATTGTAACAACCTTATAATCCTCTCTAATTAAATTCCATTTATTAATTCTAAAGTTCTTTCCTAAATATGTTTGATTTATTTTGTCTTTTTGAAATCAATTACTACCTTTACTTCTTGAATTGTTCGCTCATGCCTTAACCTAAGAATTGAATGAGCATTTCGTCCTTTAACAACTTAATTCAACAAGGTTTTCCTAAATCAAACTTCAAACAATAAAAATTCTTTCAAAAAAGTTTCATGTAAAACAAAATTAATTCAAGACTTGAAACCATAGTCCTTCCATACTTTTATTATTAAAAATTTTCAGTTATTAAAGCAACTTTGGTTTTTTTAATTTAAGTTAGGAAAAAAGGGAAATTAAATTCTCTATAGAATAAAAAACATGATAAAGCAGTTAATAAACTTCCTTTAGCTATAAGTATAACCAACTTTAATGGAATTTTTACAAGTTAATTTCATAAGTTTTCATTTAAATCACCAATCAAATTATAACTAAATCCTTCTTAAACCTATAAAACCTTAAACTTTAATTTTCACTAAACTAATTTTCAATGCCTAAATTAATAATTCTATAACCCCATTTCAAAAATTTAAATAATAAATAATTCCTTAGTTAAAAACTTTTCCAACCCTAAAATTTTAAAAATGATGTATTTAAACTCAAAAATATTTTAAATAGTGTTAAACTTCTAAAAATTTAATTTTCTTGTATATTCTTAATATTTCATTCAAATCTCCTTTTGAAACCTTCTGATTTTTCCAAAAATTTCAAATTTTACACATTTTAAAAGCAAAGTCTTTAACAAATCAATAGTAATAATTTAACCAATTCAAAACCATAGAACTTCCAAAGAGAAAATAACCTTTCAATTAATAAATAGCATTCAAATTCATTACTTTCCTTACTAAAAATACTTACAACAAATTCAAAACTAGAAATTTCCTAATATAAAATAAAAATTTAATTATATTAATGAATAGTTTTAATTTTTCACTTTTTAATGTCTTAAAGGTTTTAATAAACTTTTTGAAATTTAATAAACTTTAAAAGTTTATTAAAAATAAACATTTCTTAAACCGTTATGAATCAAATAAAAAACTATTAATTAAAATAAATTATTTAAATGTAATTATCAATCCATTTAAATTTGCAAATTTACAACAATTGTTAGATGACTAAATTAATTCCATAAATATGATTAATACGAATAATTTTATTAAAAATTATTACCAAAATTTAAAAAGTAACCTTTGAAATAACCATTGCTTCTAAATTTAAATTACTCCTTATTTATCCAAATTATTAAGCAATTTAAATACTCAGTCATCAATTTCTCAATTTAGCCTAAACCACCTTATTTAAAACTATTAATTTGGAAATAACCTTCCAATTAAAATTCGTTTCTAAAGACTAATCTTCATAAATAATTCCTTCTTTTCTTCCAATGGATACCTTATGTCAAATACTTTGTTTCCATTCAAAATACAAGGTTATTTAAACAAAAAATTGAAAAAAGTAAATTATTCCCAAAATTTAAAATATTTAAATTCCAAAATTGCAAAAATTTAATTTCATTTTGTTTGCTTAATGCAATATTAAAAGTTCACCAAAATTTATAAGATTTTCAACTAATTCAAATAAATACCTCTAAGGAAATTCCAAAATATATAATTTAAAATTTCTTAATTATTATTAAAATTATTATAAAATAAACTGGAACAAATATATTTATAAAACATATACTTAGGCCATTATTGAAAAACATTCTTTAGTTAGCTTATTCTATAAGAATTATTCAAAATTAGTTATAATCCTAACAGAATAAATAATTTAAAAATTTAGGAAAGAAAATCTATAACCTGTTACCAATGAAATAAATCCTATTTAAATTAGTTACCTTAAAACCCAAGAATTATAATAACTTTGTTATCAAGAAAACTAAATTAATAAAGAAATCTAATAAGGTTATTTTTGAAAATCCTTTATAATTAGAACATAACTTTGGGAAATTAATCTTCTAAATATAAACTAAAATAATAACTTATCATATTAAACCAGAATGTTATCAAGTGAATTTTTTTTGGTAAAATTTTTGTTTTCAAGTTGTACTCGAATTACCTTGGCCATCTTAAATTATTGAAATAATAAAGATTTAAAAAAAAATTTTAAAAAAACAACTTAAGATATTCTATTTCGGATCAAAATTGGACTTAAATGTCGATTTGGATTTTTAAATTTGGTTTAAACTTTAAGAAACCGTTTGAAATCAGTACGAATTACTCAAATATTTAAAACAAATTTAAACTTTTATCCTCGTTTCTATTTCTTCAAAAACTTTTCATGTTTAACCTCAATCGATTTTTTATTGAAACAAACCTCATAATGTATTTCAGTTGGAGTTAATCCAATTTCTAAAATTAAATTAAACACAAATTAATTTAATTCATGAAATTTAAATTCCCCCAACTCCTATCTTTAGTAAACCAAATTATTATTTTACTTTATTCTACAAAACTTGATTGAATTTATTAAGTTATCCATCAAAGTAACTGTTCCAATACCTTCTTCCTCAACCAAATTTTAAATTCCCTTATTCCATAAACAAAGTAAAAACATTCCAATTTAAAGAACTTCCAATTCTATATCTACCCTTTTGATTCATTAAGATCTTAAAATTTATTCAAAAGTTGGCATCTCAAACCACCTTTCAACAGTTATCATAAAATGTTAAAAGTAAGGATGACTAATTAACTCCGAATTTTTAACCCTAACAATTTAGTCCTGTGATCCATAAGATGCCACAACCCAATTGAAAATTAAATCCATCTATCCGTTCAAGGAAATTTATACCCATTATTCTTCAAAACTTCCTACAATCTTACCAAAATTTCGTACATTAAAAACCCTCAGAAAAAATATAAATTTACCCCACTTTTAATCAACGTTGTTCTATAAATCCCAAAATTATTCACTTCCTTCCATTTACCAAAAAATAATCCTTTTAACCCAAGTAATAACTTGGAACATCCAAACCAAAATTTGATCAATACATGTAATTCAAATCAATTTTAACAAATGAACAATTGGTAAACAATACTATTAATTTCCAAACTTTTTAAAATATTTTAAACTAAAATTAGAAGAAAGTTTGTAAAAATAATTATACTTCAATTTTTAAAAAATTTCTATAATAAATTGTTTTAAATAATTGATTAAAATTTATTAATTTTGTTACCAAATCAAATGATTTCTAAATAATTAAAAATTAAAACCAAAAGATGAAGGTTCTTAAATGCTTCTGAAACCAAAAATTGAAACCCCAAAAATTTTCTAATGCAAAATGAATTAATATAATAATTAAGAATATTTGGCATATTTAATTGCAGTAAAAAAACTTAAACTCCAATTCCCAAACCAAAAGGTCTTTCATTCATACTTCTTATTTCCTTCGGTTTTTAAAAAATAACATAATTCCATGGACATCAAATCCAACTTAAATATATCTTCGACCACTAAGAATTCAAGTTAAGAATTCCAATCCCCGGAAAGGCAATTTAAAGGAACATTTACTATTCCATGCTAATTTATCAGAACCCCAATTCGGCCATCTAAGGTAATTTTCCTAAATTCAAAAATTAGAAAATAACTACAATTGAGTTTAGAAAGTAATTTTTACTCATTTAAAGAAAGCCATATTAATGGAAAGGTAAAAAGATTTAAACTTGGAAAATCTGACTTAACAAATAGGACAAAATTAAAAAAACGTTTAATCGAATTACTCAACCTTGGCAACTTCCATTTCAATTCAAATATCATGGCCTTTTCGGTCCCACGTTTTCCTCGAGTCTCTTTACATATTGCCTACCAACATACAATGCTTTCAATTTCGACCCCGCTTGTCCTCCAAGTCTCCCCAAAATTTGCTTTAACATTTTCCACCTTCCCATTTCATTAAATGTCCCTAACTTTCCTTCCATCTAGTCATGTTTTTTTTCCTTTCATCTTTCTTCCAAATATAAGCTAACATTAAATACCATTTAAGTACATCCCTTATTAAAAATCTCCTAAATGGTAAACTTGCCTACCTTTGAATGGCCAAATCTTCCCAAAATTGAAATAACTCATTGACATTCAATGCCCGATCATTAACTCAAAATATCTATTCATAAATTAAGTGATTAAGTAGCAAGGGCCAGAACTTCCGGAATTCCCTAGAATTCAAAACCGGATTTTAAATTCCACCCTTTTTTGAAACATACTTGCTAATATGGTTCATCTGGTTAAATAACCAAATCCTTATCAATTAGTGGCCAAAACCCCTAACAATTTAGGTTTAATTAATATTTATTTTGAGAAAAACCACAAATCATTTTAAACCTTAAATACTAAATTAAATGTAAAATATTTATCAAATTAACATTATGAACTTTCTAAATAAATTATTAAGAAAAAATTAATTTAATTTCAAAAGATATAATCAAAATTAAAATTTAAAATATATTACAAAATAAAAAAAATTCTAAATTAAATAATTATCATAGTTTAATTAAAATATCTTTCAACTAATAATCTTACCTAACCTTTATTGAAATATGCATAACTTTATTGGAAATTGCTTAATTAGATAATCAAATATTAGTTGGAATCTAATGAAAAAGTATGATCATTTAATAGCTTCCCTTAATCAAAGTTAATAATTTTATTATTCATCTTTTCTTGAATTAAGTTAAAATTAAAAATTAATATTCAAATATCATAGTTGTTAAAAGTTTATTTTAAATTAATTAAATCTCATTTGTACATTTAAAATTAGTTATTTATACAAACTAATGTATTGATAACCAAACTAGAATTCCTTTAAAGATAACATTTTCGATTAAGTACACCACTTTATATTAACAAAGCAAATAACATTGACCAACATTTATCTAATTTTAAAAAACTTTTGTTTGATTAAATTAGTATCTATCATTAATTATTTAAATTTGATCTTAATAAAGCAATGTTAGTACTTACTTTGGCAATAATCTACCTTTGAAATTTAATAAATAAATTTGAAACTTAAGTAAGTATAACTATTTATTAATTTGAATTTCCCTTATAACAAATAAATATTTTAAGAATCAAATTCTAATATTATATCTTAACATTTTTGAGCAAATTTAATTATTAACATTTGCCAATTGTTGTATAAATTAAAACTTCTTATGTTAACCTTATTTACAAATTTCATTTTATAGAATAATTATCCACAACCGTTGAAGTTAATTTTGAATTCCTTATTAAGTTCTACCGAATTGCGTATTTGAGTGACCAGTTAAATTAGCTTCATTTCTGGTACCTAATCGTTTAGTATTCAGCATTCAGAAATTGCATACATCCAAAATATTTATATTCTTGCTAAATTTCTTGTTTCATAACCTAGAAATGCTATCTTGAGTTAAATTTAAGAACCTAGTTAAATTGGAACCTTGTAAATGGAATACGTAACTTTTAAAATCTAGTTTGTGGGAAATTTATAATTAAAGGGTGCCATGCTTAAAATTTCTATTTGATTATTATAAATAATTTAAATTGTTTTTTGAAAAGTGCCTTGGGCGTTTTTTTTGAGTTACGAATTGTTTCATCCGATTTAGGCAGCTCCAATTAATTGAAATTAATTGTCTAATTGGGAAGTTTATTTATGTTTTATTCCTTTGGATTTGGGTTCGTATTTTGATGATTAAGGATTATTATGTAAGCTACTTATTGTTATTTAATGGATTGTTAATTTGGGCTTAGCAAAATTGCATTATTTGTTTCCTGTAGTAGGTTACCTTAATTTGAAATTTGATGATTGGGATGGTTAAACTTTGAAAGGCATTTGGCTTTAGAACATGAATTCCGGTAAATGAATTCTGATTAAAGGAATGCCTTTGCCTTTGTAACCGGGCTTTATGGGACTTCCTATGTTATTGTTCTTTGTCAGGTAAGGGAACTTAGCACAAGCATTCTTTGATCCGGCGGTTTACCCATCCGGTTGAATCTGTTGGTTCTAAATGTGTTCATTGGTGAAAGTGATTTAGTGCGGAACGGGTTTGGTTAACAGGAAACTTCGTTGGTTGAATAATTTTTGGGCTGGGTGATTGAGTTTATTTTGTATATTCCTTGTTTAATTTCGTAATATTCATGGACTGGGAACATTATTTCTTTATATTTCAAATGGGGTACTTCTTTGTAAATGGTTTGTAAGCAATTTGGATTTGGGAAGGTTTGCCGAGGGTTATTTCTATGTTAATTTGTATCAAAAAATATCCAATTAATTGTTTAAAATACATTTTATCAAATTGAAAACAAAGGTTGTTTTTGTTCCAATTAAGTTAAAGTTTTTTTACGTTCTATTGTTTTATTGGTTGTTTCAAGTAATTGCCATCTAGTTGCATTTTTCCAAATTCTTTATCAGGCAAGTTATGCGGTAAAACCTTCTTTGAAATTTGGGTAACAAATTTATTTTTGCAATTTAATAATTGTTTAAACGTTCCACTTAATAATTATACGTTCTTTCGTTCTTTTATTGGCATAAACCATAATTCCGGAGTGCCAATATCAGTAGAGGTTTAAATTTAAGGACAATACCATTACCAAGATTGCCAAGACCCACCAAATCTCGGGGTCGAGATTTACTAAAGGGGGTAGATTTGTAACACCACGAAAATTTTAAAACAGTAAAATGCTATAATGTGAATTTGTGTTTTGAGTATTTTTGAGTTTTATGGAAGTTGTGACTTTCAATTGATTTCTTGGATCTTGTAATTGCAAAGACAATGAAAGGGAATGAAAGAAATTAAAAGAACAAAAGAAGACTTGAAGATAATTCATTTTCGAATCCAAAATCTGTGGAGCAACCAAATTATGCACAAATAGAAATATATGAATATCAATCTGAATATTAAAAATGAATCGATGGTCGGTTTGGCTAGTAGCGATCGCTTGTTCGAGTCAAACCTTAAGCCAATTTCTTGCCTTCACTTTGCCAAGTGGGTCGATCTCACGTCGGGCTTTGTCTCGTTCGCTCCTCCTGGTTCTCTTCCTCCTCGAGCAAGCTGCTCTTACTCGATTCCCATTGGCCTCACCGTTTCCACTCGATTTCTCATTGGCCTCACTGCACTCACCCGCTCTCTCATTGGTTTCGCTTCACTCGTACCTTTATTCGCCCGCTCAAGCTCTGGCGCAAACCGCCGATTTGCACCACAAATTCCACTCACTCGCCTCCATTCCTTGGCTATAAGCCGCCCAGATGACCGCAATGAAGCCCTCCCCATTCCCCTCGGTTCCCCTTCCTTCTCCTCAAGCAGCGATGAAACTTCCTCCGAATCGCCATGGCATGAGACCCTGGCTCGGCGAGGGAAAATCCAAGCAAGAAAGCCAACCACTCCCAAATCCTCAGGTGGAGCATCACCAAGCCTCGGGCATTGAAAGCCCTCACAAATATCTAGCCGTCTCCATGCGAAAAATGGTGCCTGTGAGCCTCATCTTCCCCAAGTCCGGCCCGTGGGTAGAGCTTCTCGGAGATTCTTCCTTCAGTAAACCTTGAAAATAGACTCCTTGTGACTCACGATGCTCACTAGGCCACCGATTCATCTCTAATGCCCTGTCTTCTTCCTTCACCGCGCCATTACTACTGCGCCCAACCTCATTGCTACGCCGCCTGCAACCTCTTCCGCGAATCGACTTCATCTCCAGACTCTCCTCGAGGTGATGCCATCCACGCCGTCGCCATGGGGAAACCACCGAGCCACCTTCGCCTTGACCCTAGATGATGCTCTGTTCTTACATACGTCTTATTTGGAACAATCATATTGGGAAGAAGAAGCCGAGCCAAAAGACGCCTCCTTGGGTAAAACGTATTTCCAATTTTCTGGCGAATTACATTTAACTATTGGTAACTTGTGTATTTTTAGTCACAAACTAGTGAAACAAATTTGTATAATCATCTAAAATCACAAAGAATATGAATATGTAAAAATAATTATATTTCAACTTTGTTTGTATCTTTTTCTAATAAAGATTTATTATAATGCAATAAACATTCAAAAATACATGATTCGACCAAAAGAAATTCAAAATAAGTAAAATGGATCTCCAAATTTTAGGATGGCGAGGTCATCTTGATGTCTTTGAAACAATTAAAGAATGAATGTGTAACAAACTAAGTGACTTATCACTATTACAATATTTCAGTGAATTTCATATGTGCACTAACTTAATATGCTTAAAGACTACCAACCTTGTCTATAAAGAAAAATATGCATAAGTATACATACATATATATGTGTGTGTGGATATAATGAAGGATAAGGGCATGAATCATGAAGAACTAGATCACGACAATTCAAACCATATGAATCAAAGAAAAGCTGTTGAAATAAGGTTTTAAATTATGTCCAAATCCTTTTGCTTTGAAATACATATATTTGAGTAGTTGAACTATATATATTTATGTATGGCATCATGAGTTAAGTAGCAGAATAAGTAGAGCCAATCTTAACATATTCTTAAGTATAAGAATCCAATGATTGACAAAAGTAACTAATTTAAGTTAAGTTTATAAAAGACTTTATTTTTAGCATGCATATAAACTATCACGGCCAACATCGATTAATGTAGAACCAGATTTAAAATACCCTTAGGGTTATTCCTGTTAATACGACAAGCTGAATCAAGAACCTGTACATTGTAATCGCAAACTCAAAACGAAACTTGGCGATTTAAGGGTTGCAAATGTGATCATTTAGGCTATTTCAGCCATCGATAGAATAACTCGTCTAAACACTAAAAATGCATAAAACTAGTTTAGAAACGCCGTACAAAGTTTATACTACCATATTCTATAAAAAGAATCTCATTCCATCAAAGTTTGCATATTAATCTTATCAACCTAAAACCCTTAATCGTTAATCGTCTACTTTACCTTTTGGCCGATTCGGTGAGTCGTAGCTTTAGTTGTCACTTAAGCTTTTAAATCGATGAATACAATATCTAAGCCAAATCCTAAAGCTTGTGTAACTAGTTTAGTAGTATTCTTTAAAGTGTAGGCTACCCCGTTATAAAAAGATAAACTCATTTTATTAAGATTTGCATATTCTTCTTATTAGCCCAAAACCCTTAAGTGATACTTGTTCACTGCGCATGTTCAATTCGATTTCTTATAATATAAACCTTAATACCATATTAGCATTTTGAGCAATGAGTATAATGTATCAGCCAAAGCCTAAAACTTATGGAAACAGCTTAGAATTGTTATACAAAGTATAAATCATCTTATCATGAAGAAATAACCATACTTCCTCATGTTCTGCATATTAATCTTAATAGCCAAATAACCCTAAGTTATCACATTACTCTAGACCTTGAAATGAATGAGTAAACTTTAGGTAATATTGAAGGAAACCTATAGTTAAGCTGTTTATCACCAGAACCTTCTCAAATATCATGTAATCTAAGTCAGTAGCCTAAATCAGTAGACTTAGCTTGCATGAAACTACTTCTAAGCGAAATCAATAAGAGATAAAGAACTATTTAGTCATACTCTAAATTGATCATTTAACCCTATTCATTAACTCGCAAAGCAATTCATCCAAATCTGAATTTAGTAATCGAATAGCCTAGAAATGATCTTCAAGATATAATCTACCATAACCTAAGAAAATATTCTTATTTCGTCTTTCTTTGAATCTAAATTCCCTTAGAGCAAAACCCATAAGTATTAAGGATTTGCGGAATCTGCTATGAATAGTAAATCGATGAAAGCTTGCAACTAATGCTTAATTCTATTAATCTAACAAATCTTCGCATCTTGAATTAAGTAAATAAGATTAATAAATTCACAAAGAGCAATCCTGTTCTTGTAAAGAGTTTTATTTGTTCTTGCTTTCTATTTCTTTCGTTCTTATTGAAGTTTATTGCTTTATGTTGTTTAGTTGTTCAACGAGTAGACCCGACGTCTCTAGCTTCGTCTTCGTCGTCGTCAGCCGCAATTCTCGTCCTCGTCGTATTCATCAATTAAGCAAGGCAAGCATCCTTTGACCATATTGATCCCAGTATTTTATATTCCTTTTGTGCATCAAATTGTTTCATGCATGCGATTACTTTATGTAAATTGCTATCTTGTGGATTTGGTAGTTATACCTGTTGGCACATGAATCTCCTTTGATGATTATGAATATGTGAACCTTGATAACCATAGATGGAGGATAGACATCACTTAATGTCATCATGGGTATATGCGAACATATTTAACCTGCTTAGCCATGCTTTAGAATCTGAAAAGCAGATGATTATGATTAAAATCATTTTCCTGAAATGTTTTATATGGAACCTGGATGGTCCTTTTTGGGGAAAATGGTTGCGGGTACTTTGATTTAAAAACCCAGAAGAAAACTATGTGTTGATGCGGGCGATTATTGGCAATAGCCGGATGTGCGAAAGGAATTGCACGTAATGTAGGGTGAAGTGTCGCCCGTGTCGGATTAAGGACCGAGCAATGGGACGCTATTGATCCGAGATTTCCGTGCAACCACGAGGGCTATTATGGGGTAGCCTTAGCCTATTAAGTTATTTAGATGTGGCTTTGTTCATTGGTAGGCGGGAGCTTAGCACAAGCATTCCGGTTTGGTCTGCTTGGACGGGTTTCTACCCATGCAACGGTGTACGCCCTGCCGTGTCTAGAAACGTTGTGTTGAGTGTGTGAAAGTGGATCCACCACGTGAAAGGAACCACGTGTGGCGTGTGTGTTTCTAGTTCTACGGCGGGGATTAACGTCGGCTGGACCAAAGCCATGTCTAGATAATGTAACGGTGTGTATGATCTTTGGCGGACACAATGTCCTATTGGGCGTGTGTGATCTTGCAAAAGGTTGATCATTCCTTGTGGGTAAAGTTGTACACCTCTGCGAGTTTAAATCTAATCGATTAGCAGCTCCATGATCATGAGCACTTTCGGTGAAGTCATTCCAATGTTAATCGTTTTATTATTTCTCAAATGGGTTGGTATCATTCGTTTTGTAAAATGTGATTTATGTCAAAGGGCGACATTGATGGAATTTCAGGAATGTGAATGATTACGCCGCTCACGTCATGGAGGACTGTGAGTGTTACTATGCTTTATTTATTTGCTATCAATCAAATCATGCTCTTTTAAATTCCGTTTACAAATAACTTGGTTTACAAATGAAATTTGCTTTATACAAATGAAGCGTATTAGCCTTTCCTTTGTAATGGCTTTGCATGTATGATAGGTTTGCTCAAGTCTTCTGAGTCGTAAAGTACTCACCCTTGCCTAATTATATGTAGGTGGTCGAGTTCGCGTCTTTCGAAGTTGTCCATCGTAAGTTGCGGATTTTTCTTCGTCGTATTCTATCCGTTTATGCAGTCGGTTACTGCGGGTTGGATGGGTAAACCACAAGGCTTGCTTCTTTTCTGCTATATTTCTCGAGTTGTAATATTAATTGTATTATTCGTTTCGCTTAATTAATGTTTTGTATGGATTTGATTTCCAATTGTTGTAAACATGTGAGTGCTAGCTCTTGATCCAGGAATAGCACAATAATCACATGGAGGTTCTGTTCGTCGAGCAGGGTCTCCTGAGTTGGTATCGAGCTATCTTGACCGTGAGATAAACCTTAGATAGAATTGTCGTTAGTATTAGAATAAGCAAATTCAAAAGTTTATTTTCCAAAAGTTCTTGAATTTGCAAAATGTAGAGTTTTTTGTTCCTTCCTCGTTCATGAGATTCTGCTCTTACCCTACATTCATTTTGATTTGTAAACCAACTCATCTTTCCTCAAAGAGATCCTTGCCATGGTTTATAGTCGCTGTTGTTTCGGAGATGATCGAGACATGTTGCTGTCATCCTTTAAGCCGCCAATGAAGTCTGCAACGTATGCACTAACATCTCAAGAAAGTCGGACAACGCTTAGCTTCGACAAAACAAAGCACAACTTGAAGATGCTACTTCACAAAAGCAAACCGCTTGCATGAAAAAGGGCAGAAGATTAGAATGTCTTGCGATCTGTCATAAGATAAGAACCCATACGCATAGCATATTATTCCGCTCTAGTTATATAGAGAAATTTGTGTTATCGTTATGTTCTGCTACTTGAGAATTTGGGTTTTTATTTTAATTGCCAGGACTGATTTATATGTGGGAACTTAATCACTAAGGTTAAAGTTTCACAATAAGTTGTCCTCATGTATGAATATCGAAAACTCAAACCATAGGATGAATAAGAAATCGTGAAATAGCCTATCTCTCCTTTATATAAAACTTATACAACCTTGTCTCCTCTTCATAGAATTTCCTACCAGTACAACCATCATAGTTATTAACATTTCTCAAAAATAAGACCTCATCAGGATTAGTAGTATAGTCTCTATTACTACTCTCAGCTTTGCTTGAAACCACACCACTCATATACAAACCAAGTCAAGATCTTACCACACTAGTAACACTAAACTAGCTCAAGCTGCTTTAGGTTAACTAAAAACATAATCTTTTTCACCAATAACCCTTGACCATGCCCCAAAACTCACTTCATCACTTTGTTTGAGTTATGTACCATAAGAATGAATTGGAACCAGAAAGGTTATATACTTTTAATAGAAACCTTAGAATGATTGTTGAAAATGAAGACTGGAAAGAAAATTTGAAATCCCATTTTTCTATAAGAAATATAGAACGATTAACATTAGTTGTATACATATACTCTTTTCCCATCTACAAAATTAAATCTCCTCATATGTGTATTCATTCCTCTGTAGAGTATTCTTTCCCCATTCCTAAATTATTCTTTCTAGAAATATTTCTTTCCTTGTCTTTTTGCAAAACAAAAATCACAAACAAACTTGTTGAAAATAATTTAAACAACAAGTCAATGACATCGCGATGTTTGCATCAACAACCTCAAGAAGAAGAAGTAACGAGCATCACAACCCTCCAACTTCATCGAAGCCTCGGAAGACTAACACGACAAGTGGTGCAAAAATTAAAAGAAACTTGTCGCCGGATAACCTACAATAAATAATAGCATTATACAAACTACACAGGATTCTAGCTATGTAGAAAACCTCTAGCGCAAAAATACTTATGGCCAGTACAAATAAGAACCATAGATGCCCTTCCTATATACTAAATTGTATATATATAGTTTTACTATGTTACTGAAATTTTGTTGCAAATCTTTTGTGTTCTTTCGGGTTACTCTCGTGAATGTTAAACCACTGGGTTGAAATTTACGACGTATTAACCCTGCTTAATAAGAAAATTTAATTAAAAAGATTTTAAAGAACGAAATGTTGCCTTATAAACCAAACTAGAAACTACTTAAGCTGCATAGAAACCACAACTAGAGTTAATTGGAAAGAATCAAATATTACTTCATGATATAGGTAACCCTTATCTAACCATCTTTCTCCAATTCCAACATTTTGTCAAGCATGGTTACAAAATGCCTCTAATCCAGTAAAATTCTGTCTAAATCACTTTACTCTAATACATATTGTTGCGGGATGCTGTGACACAATACAATTCATCAATACCCTATTAAAAGTGATGAGTAATAAAGTTTTTAGCCTTTGTAATCAACCTTGGCTCTCCCCAAATAATTGAAATGTATCCTCATTCATCTCAAATATTTTAACATACTAGGTGCCTCTCTTTAAATTAACTCATTCTTGCTAATATTTCTCAATATAAATTGCTAACACTCCTCATCTACTTTGTAAAACATAAAGATACTTAATTGCCAAGAAATGGTAATCCTCTCCAAGTCCAACCGAATTTTACGTATTTAGCTAAAGCACTTCCTTTTCAACTTAGCAATCGATATAACTCTCCACTTTCCTTAAGTTCAAAAAACCACGCTGGGAATGCCCTTCAGATTCGGAAAGCGTATTTTCCTTTTTCTCTAGGTTTTCCAAATCGAGTCAACCTCATATGTGCATAACTTTTGCATTTCTAAACCAAATTAAGTGAAACAAAGTTCAAAAATCTAGTTCTTCCGTAATCATAAAAATATTTTGAAAAACAGTATTGGATGAATTTGAAATTCAAATTTGAATAAAAGGTTTAAAGATGTGCTACATATTAAAATGTTGCAAACAAACTCAAAATTTAATGAAACTAATTCTGTTTGAATCCTTATGCTACCAGAAACTCAAGTATATATAAGAATGTTTATATTTCACCTTTGTTGGATAGTTTTATACCAAAGGTTATTTTCAATCCAATAAATACTCAAAAATGAAATTGATTTATAAACATTCATATAGCAGTAGGCTACCACATTATGCTGAAATGACTAAAGTAGGAGCTTGAATTAGATTTGTTCTCATGAATAGTAAATAGTTCGCATGGAAAAGATGTATGTATATATATAGGTGACTAGTACATAAATAAAGTTCATAAATAAGTAAAAAGGTAAGAGAAGAACTCCTTAGGACCATGTTATCTGCTACAACAGAAATAACCATAATGCATTGTAGTCGGTGCTTAAATTCTTAAGCAATATATGCCTCCATGTTATATGTACCTAAAGAATTGAGTATGATCAACCAGGTGTGTAGAAATTGTCACGAGTAAATGCTAAGGCATGAGTAACTAGTTCCTGAATGCCTTGCATGATCAGACCATGTAATGTAGTAAGAATCACTATTATAAGGTTAGGATTAACACTTAACCACGTAGCTGAAGTATCAATACTTGTGTTATCTAAATAGTCATAACTTTCATAAACTAAGTTCAAATTGGAAAAGACCAAATCCTATAACTCGGTGAATAATATCTTTCTTTGGTTAGGCAAAAATACTTCATGTTAATACAAAGTTGAGCTAAGTATACATTAGGCTCTAATGAACATTTATATGAAAAGCATCTCGGATAAAAGCCAATTATCACAAAAAACCATTTTAAAATACTCTTAAGATTATCCCCTACTTATGCCAGAAAAATGAGTCAATTGTCATGTATAGTGTTGTCGCAAGTGGAGATTTATTACGACCCAAAATAGTGTTGCGCGATTTGTCTCTGAAGCCTTTTTGTCCACCCGTAGAATACCTCGTCTAAGTGCAAATTCCATGTAGAATAGCTCAAAAACGATGTTTAAGATATGTACTTAAATTTTCTAAGAAAATATTCTATTTACAGCTCTGGGTCATGTAGTTTCGCTTGCATAAAACCCTTAAACCATAAGAGTTCCGTACCTCTTTGGCCGATTTCTTGTAGCGTAAGCTTTAGTATCCTATAAGCCTTTTCACAACAGGTTTAATACCTCAACCAAACACTAAAAATTATAAAATGAGTTTAGAAACATTATTCAATGTATATACAACATTGTTCTAATGAAATAACGTTATTCCATAGTGTTTATCATAAAAATCTTAGTAGTTGAAAAACCTTAAAATTCATAATTTTAAGCTTTAGTTATGAACAAACGAACTCAATATGAATAAAGAAATCTATGATTAAGGCGTTTATATCGCGAGTCTTCTTAAAAGCTCGCTAATGTATAATCAATAACCTTTGTTTTAGCAGGGATTAACATTTTCAAGTTGCTTTTCATGCGAAATCAATCTGCGGTTAAACACTAATCATCACTATTCGTTTATGCAGTTCAACCAGGTGATTAATGTTTTAACTTTACTAATCTAGCAAATTTTTGCATCTTGTATTCGAAGTTAAATGTATAAAATTCATAGATCAAGGTTGGATAATCTTCATAAGAGAGCCATGCCTTTCCCAACCTAAAAGTTATTAATAAATAGATGTTTAATCAACTAAAACGAAAAATGTTGAAATCACCTAATCCAACTCAAAGATATTCCTGTTTTCTGCAGTGATTCTATATTTGGATGTCATGTCGATCTCCTTTTGCCTTTATTAAAGTTTGGCATGTACCTACAACACTAATTCGCGAAAGAAGTTTATAACCTACTCGACATAGTACTAGGTATGATACCTATGTATCTGAACCTACCAGGATTCAAATTTAACTCCAAAGTCAACTCTTTAATCCTAGTCACTTTCTGATCATTTACCTTATATCGTTAGCAAACAATCTTTCCATTGTTTCAAATAAAGCGAACAACATCACCGCATCGTGAAAATAATTGGAACACTTTACCAACCTCCACCCCAGAACAGTTCTATTTCACCTTGTCTAGGAAGACATTCGTAGTTTCTAACTATCTCAAAGACCTAGAAAACTTTAAGCGCTCATGTCAGCCCCTGATGTCAAACCCTGCTTCAACATCAGGCTTTGAACGTAAAACATCTTCTCATGTAATTATACCCGGCACTTATGTGATATTGAGTACGTTCCTTGTGTATTCAATTCTTGCCAACAATCTGTTGATTCTGTACATTTTATTTCTTCATAGTTGACCAATCCAAAGAAAAATCAAAACCCTTTGTCTACCAAAGTGATCAAATGAATCAAATCATCAGAATCACCTATTAATTTTTCTACCTCAATCCAACCCTTGGATTTATCTCTACCCTATTCTCAAACTAAAGTTAACCTAGAATGACATCTGTTCTCAGTTAATTTCATCACTACTATCGAACTATGCAAATTGGCTATTATATTCAAATATCCTTCATGATAATAACATTCAGCTCTTCCTAAATGAATCTAATGACAGTGCAAACTTTCCTTCGTTTCAAAAATTCTATGTATACCTTATGTCAATCTCTAAACTGGATTATCCCTATTAACAATACTAGTTATTCAGTTAAAACAGATGTGTAGAAAGTATTAGTATCTCTCGTCTGCTCACCTGAAACTCAAATAGAATTCTTCCCTATTTCTTCACACGTCAGCTTGGAATCGCAAGATGAAGGTCCAATAAAGCAATTGCAATGAAGACAACGTATCAACAGAACGACAAAATCACCTCCAAGAAAGAATTCCTAAATCTATCTCATCCCAAGAATTGCAAGATTCATGGTATTCATTATTTCCGAATTCAAAATAACTTGGCGCCACAATATATTAGGCCATATCGTATCATTGAAGATGAAAGAAAAAGAAAACATATAAATCGAGTTACCATCTCACCTATCCGGTTATTCGGTATCTTCTATAAATCGCAACTAGGGAAATATCTTATCTTCCTTCCGAACTCACCCAGGTAAATGAAATCAATCTATAACCCGAACTAACCAATCGGAAACATCCGACCAGAATCTTAAAGGAAGCGCTTGCCGCACTCGTAATAAATTCCGCCAGATGATCAAGATTCATTGAGCAATTATTCGAAGAAGAAGCAATTTGGAAGCGAGAAGACCGACTCATGAAGAAGTTTCCTAACTTCTTTTAGAAATACTTTCCTTAGACCCACCAAATCTCGGTTAGAGATTTACGTAAGGGGGGTAGATTTGTAACACCCTGAAAATTTTAAAACAGTAAAATGCTATAATGTGAATTTGTGTTTTCAGTATTTTTGAGTTTTATGGAAGTTGTGACTTTCTGAATTGATTTCTTGGATCTTGTAATTGCAAAGACAATGAAAGGAATGAAAGAAATTAAAAGAACAAAAGAAGACTTGAAGATAATTCATTTTGAATCCAAAATCGTGGAGCAACCAAATTATGCACAAATAGAAATATATGAATATCAATCTGAATATTAAAAATGAATCGTTGGTCGGTTTGGCTAGTAGCGGTCGCTTGCTGAGTCAAACCTTAAGCCAATTTCTTGCCTTCATTTGCCAAGTGGGTCGATCTCACGGTCGGGCTTTGTCTCGTTCGCTCCTCCTGGTTCTCTTCCTCCTCGAGCAAGCTGCTCTTACTCGATTCCCATTGGCCTCACCGTTCCCACTCGATTTCTCATTGGCCTCACTGCACTCACCGCTCTCTCATTGGTTTCGCTTCACCTCATTACCTTTATTCGCCCCACTGCAAGCTCTGGCCTTGCCGATTCTGACCACAAATTCCACTCACTCGCCTCCATTCCTTGGCTATAAGCTGCCAGATGACCGCAATGAAGCCCTCCCCATTCCCCTCGGTTCCTTCCTTCTCCTCAAGCAGCGATGAAACTTCCTCCGAATTTGCCATGGCCATGAGACCCTGGCTCGGCGAGGAAAATCCAAGCAAGAAAGCCAACCACTCCCAAATCCTCGGTGGAGCATCACCAAGCCTCGGGCATTGAAAGCCCTCACAAATATCTAGCCGTCTCCATGCGAAAAATGGTCATTGCCGTGAGCCTCATCTTCCCAAGTCCGGCCGTGGGTAGAGCTTCTCGGAGATTCTTCCTTCAGTAAACCTTGAAAATAGACTCCTTGTGACTCCGATGCTCACTAGGCCACCGATTCATCTCTAATGCCCTGTCTTCTTCCTTCACCGCGCCATTACTACTGCTACTAACCTCATTGCACAATGGCCGCCTGCAGCCTCTTCACGAATCGACTTCATCTCCAGACTCTCCTCGCCGAAGTGATGCCATCCACGCCGTCGCCTTGGGAAACCAGCGAGCCACCTTCGCCACCCTAGATGATGCTCTGTTCTTTCGTTCGTATTTGGAACAATCGCTATTGGGGAAGAAGAAGCCGAGCCAAAAGACGCCTCCTTGGGTAAAAGCGTATTTCCAATTTTCTGGCGAATTACATTTAACTATTGGTAACTTGTGTATTTTAGTCACAAACTAGTGAAACAAATTTGTATAATCATCTAAAATCACAAAGAATATGAATATGTAAAAATAATTATATTTCAACTTTGTTTGTATCTTTTCTAATAAAGATTTATTATAATGCAATAAACATTCAAAAATACATGATTCGACCAAAAGAAATTCAAAATAAGTAAAATGGATCTCCAAATTTTAGGATGGCAGTAGGTCATCTTGATGTCTTGAAACAATTAAAGAATGAATGTGTAACAAACTAAGTGACTTATCACTATTACAATATTTAATGAATTTCATATGTGCACTAACTTAATATGCTTAAAGACTACCAACCTTGTCTATAAAGAAAAATATGCATAAGTATACATACATATATATGTGTGTGTGGATATAATGAAGGATAAGGGCATGAATCATGAAGAACTAGATCACGACAATTCAAACCATATGAATCAAAGAAAGCTGTTGAAATAAGGTTTTAAATTATGTCCAAATCCCTTTTGCTGAAATACATATATTTGAGTAGTTGAACTATATATATTTGCGTATGGCATCATGAGTTAAGTAGCAGAATAAGTAAGCCAATCTTAACATATTCTTAAGTATAAGAATCCAATGATTGACAAAAGTAACTAATTTAAGTTAAGTTTATAAAAGACTTTATTTTTAGCATGCATATAAACTATCACGGCCAACATCGATTAATGTAGAACCAGATTTAAAATACCCTTAGGGTTATTCCTGTTAATACGACAACTGAATCAAGAACCTCAGACATTGTAATCGCAAACTCAAAACGAAACTTGGCGATTTAAGGGTTGCAAATGTGATCATTTAGGCTATTTCGACCATCGATAGAATAACTCGTCTAAACACTAAAAATGCATAAAACTAGTTTAGAAAGCAGCAGTACAAAGTTTATACTACCATATTCTATAAAAAGAATCTCATTCCATCAAAGTTTGCATATTAATCTTATCAACCTAAAACCCTTAATCGTTAATCGTCTACTTTACCTTTTGGCCGATTCGGTGAGTCGTAAGCTTTAGTTGTCACTTAAGCTTTTCGTCAGTGAATACAATATCTAAGCCAAATCCTAAAGCTTGTGTAACTAGTTTAGTAGTATTCTTTAAAGTGTAGGCTACCCCGTTATAAAAAGATAAACTCATTTTATTAAGATTTGCATATTCTTCTTATTAGCCCAAAACCCTTAAGTGATACTTGTTCACTGCAAGATGTTCAATTCGATTTCTTATAATATAAACCTTAATACCATATTAGCATTTTGAGCAATGAGTATAATGTATCGACCAAAGCCTAAAACTTATGGAAACGACTTAGAATTGTTATACAAAGTATAAATCATCTTATCATGAAGAAATAACCATACTTCCTCATGTTACGCATATTAATCTTAATAGCCAAATAACCTAAGTTATCACATTACTCTAGACCTTGAAATGAATGAGTAAACTTTAGGTAATATTGAAGGAAACCTATAGTTAAGTCATTTATCACGAACCTTCTCAAATATCATGTAATCTAAGTCAAGAGCCTAAATCGAGACTTAGCTTGCATGAAACTACTTCTAAGCGAAATCAATAAGAGATAAAGAACTATTTAGTCATACTCTAAATTGATCATTTAACCCTATTCATTAACTCGCAAAGCAATTCATCCAAATCTGAATTTAGTAATCGAATAGCCTAGAAATGATCTTCAAGATATAATCTACCATAACCTAAGAAAATATTCTTATTTCGTCTTTCTTTGAATCTAAATTCCCTTAGAGCAAAACCCATAAGTATTAAGGATTTGCGGAATCTCGCTATGAATAGTAAATCGATGAAAGCTTGCAACTAATGCTTAATTCTATTAATCTAACAAATCTTCGCATCTTGAATTCGTAAAATAAGATTAATAAATTCACAAAGAGCAATCCCTGTTCTTGTAAAGAGTTTTATTTGTTCTTGCTTTCTATTTCTTTCGTTCTTATTGAAGTTTATTGCTTTGCGTTGTTTCCGTTGTTCAACGAGTAGACCCGACGTCTCTAGCTTCGTCTTCGTCGTCGTCAGCCGCAATTCTCGTCCTCGTCGTATTCATCAATTAAGCAAGGCAAGCATCCTTTGACCATATTGATCCCAGTATTTTATATTCCTTTTGTGCATCAAATTGTTTCATGCATGCGATTACTTTATGTAAATTGCTATCTTGTGGATTTGGTAGTTATACCTGTTGGCACATGAATCTCCTTTGATGATTATGAATATGTGAACCTTGATAACCATAGATGGAGGATAGACATCACTTAATGTCATCATGGGTATATCTGAACATATTTAACACCTTAGCCATGCTTTAGAATCAAAAGCAGATGATTATGATTAAAATCATTTTCTGAAATGTTTTATATGGAACTGGATGGTCCTTTTGGGGAAAATGGTTGCGGTACTTTGATTTAAAACCGGAAGAAAACTATGTGTTGATGCGGCGATTATTGGCAATAGCCGGATGTGCGAAAAGGAATTGTAATGTAGGGTGAAGTGTCGCCTGTCGGATTAGGACCGAGCAATGGGGCGCTATTGATCCGAGATTTCCGTGCAACCACGAGGGCTATTATGGGGTAGCCTTAGCCTATTAAGTTATTTAGATGTGGCTTTGTTCATTGGTAGGCGGAGCTTAGCACAAGCATTCGGTTTGGTGCTGCTTGGGCGGGTTTCTACCCATGCAGCGGTGTCATACTCCGCGTGTCTAAAGCGTTGTGTTGAGTGTGTGAAAGTGGATCCACCACGTGAAAGGAACCACGTGTGGCGTGTGTGTTTCTAGTTCTCTGGCGGGGATTAACGTCCGGGCTGGACCAAAGCCATGTCTAGATAATGTAACTTGGTGTGTATGATCGCTGGCGGACACAATGTCCTATTGGGCGTGTGTGATCTTGCAAAAGGTTGATCATTCCTTGTGGGTAAGTTGTACACCTCTGCGAGTTTAAATCTAATCGATTAGCAGCTCATGTCATGAGCACTCGGTGAAGTCATTCCAATGTTAACTGTTTTATTATTTCTCAAATGGGTTGGTATCATTCGTTTTGTAAAATGTGATTTATGTCAAAGGGCGACATTGATGGAATTTCGAGAATGTGAATGATTCGCTCCGTCATGGAGGACCGTGAGTGTTACTATGCTTTATTTATTTGCTATCAATCAAATCATGCTCTTTTAAATTCCGTTTACAAATAACTTGGTTTACAAATGAAATTTGCTTTATACAAATGAATGTATTAGCCTTTCCTTTGTAATGGCTTTGCATGTATGATAGGTTTGCTCAAGTCTTCTTTGAGTACGTAAAGTACTCACCCTTGCCTAATTATATGTAGGTGGTCGAGTTCGCGTAGCTTCGAAGTTGTCCATCGTAAGTTGCGGGATTTTTCTTCGTCGTATTCTATCTGAAGTTTATGCCTGGTCAGTTGCCTGCGGGTTGGATGGGTAAACCACAAGGCTTGCTTCTTTTGCTGCTATATTTCTCTGAGTTGTAATATTAATTGTATTATTCGTTTCCGCTTAATTAATGTTTTGTATGGATTTGATTTCCAATTGTTGTAAACATGTGAGTGCTAGCTCTTGATCCGAGGAATAGCACAAGAATCACATGGAGGTTCTGTTCGTCGAGCGGGGTCTCACGATGGTTCATTTGCGATGGCGACATTTAAAAACACATACATTACACAGATTGAAAAGACAATAAAACAAATAATAACAAGTAAATAGATTGATGATTCTCAAATAAACCAAGTTTTCCATCCTAAATCAAGTTCCATTATCCACATGGCATCCTGCCATCCCATATGATTGTTCATTTTAATTAACTAACCCTTGATTGTAATTCGAGCATTGCTCATCCGTAAAGCACGGCTATCTGAATAGTTTGTACACTCTGTAGAGGTTATGCACTTTACCCACATGATTAGCCATGCACCTCACAGGCGAATGATTATAACAAAGCCTTTACAATGCATCCTCTTAACCCAGTGCTACCCGCTGAGAGGTTTCAACACTGAAGGGTTACACCACCACAACAGGGCCCCCCTCTTGCGTCATGTGAGTTTTCTCCGTACACTTGGACTCACACCACCACGATAGCACTCAAGTTAAGCATTTGCAAATTAGTCAGCTAGGCTGCCCCATAACAGACATGTGGTTGCAAGATTGACTCAGGTCAAAGACTCTCAAGGTTAAGTCCTTAGGATTTGATTAAAGCAAGACTTACACACACCCTCAGCTCCACTGAGCCCGCCATGGCACACTTGCCCCTTCCACTTGCTTCAATCTTAAAATGATTACCACCCGGTTGGTTACCAACCACCACGTGCTACTCACAAATCAACATCGTTGTGTGACCTCCCCGCCACGACAACTCAATCTCTTTGTGTGACCACACATGACACACAAGTTAACATCATTGTTCCATATTCCATTAGTCAAAATTTATAGTCGACATTTCATGTACATGTGATGACGTGGCATGGCTAAGCATTCTAGTCCGATCTAACCATCCATATTGATTTCATTATTAACCAACTATAGTGAACCATCCTAGGGTAACAAGTGAATTATGGCATACAAATAACAAGGTAGGGTGTAATTCAAAGGGTATGTTAACTAATCCCAAAGTTAAGTTGAAATCAGTTGTACACACAAAATATCATGTAATAAAGTAAATCAAAATAGCAATTTTGCAAACATGGGTGAAATATGATCAAAGCACAACTTGCCTTGGTTAAGTTCCTGGTCTTGGTCTGAAATTTGTTCCTGAGTTGTCAATTCCTCCTCCGAAGCCTCGCACAATTCAACGTCTACGCGAATCGAGAAGAAATAGCAAATAAACACCAAAACCAAAGAACAAACAAACTCTAAAAATCCAACAAAAATAACCATTGGATAGATCTCAATTTTACAAATTTTTAGGAATTTGAATCACCTCAATCGGAGTTCATATGCAAAAGTTATAACATTTAGAAGTTTGAAAATAAATTAAATTGAATTTCTAGATTTAATAGAATTATTTTTATGAAGAAAAATCTGAATTAATCGTTGGCGACGTCGGCATGGCGCCAAGTCGATCTGGATGACGCGTGGCCTAATCTAAACTATCTAAAACTGATCTAACGGCTCACAATGAATCAAACACGTGGCGAAACAGCAGCCATCCGATCTAGATCGGACGACCGACGCTTACCCGAGCACTTTACTGTGGACTTAAATGACGTGGCTCAACCGTAACCCTTCATCTACGATCAGACGGCTATCCTTAACCGAAGCGTTTACTGTTAACCTAATCAACGCGGCTTACTCCCGGCCACACGATCTTAATCCAACGGTGGAAACTTGCCCGAGCGATACGCTGTATAGCGAGGCGACGTGGCTCACTTCCGGCGCTCCGATGAAGATCCGACGATCGAGGTTCTTCGCGAATGGCGATGGAGACGCGGCGACACAGGCTCGTCGGGTTGAAGAAGATGACAATCGATGGCGCTCGGTGCTCTCCGACGACCAACGACCGTGGAGCAGTCTGGCAGCTGTTCGGTGAACTCGAATCCTGTTTTGAATCGGCGAAAGAGAATCTCGACGATGGCGAAACTTGGCGGAAACTCCTCGACAACTTCGGCGAGATCTAGCGCAGGCTCTAGAGTTCCTCCGGTGACGACGCAACAGGGAAAAGGCGCGGCGGTTTGTGGGGAATCTCGGGAGAGTACCCCGGTCCTTAAATACCCATGGCGGCACAAGATTTTGGAAGGACTTTCCTCGGATACGGCGGCGGCGGCGTGTTCGAATCGAGCTCGGAGTCCGGATTGAAGACGACGACTCTCAACTGCACGATCCCGATCGGACGGTCCGGATGGATTGAAGGTTTCCAAACCGGTATTGTTTGATGAAGGCCATAGGATGAAGATCTAACGGCTACGAAGCGTTAGGGTTTTGTAAATGGCGTGGCTTGATGAAGGCCCTCGATCGTGATCCAGCGGTCGCATCGACGGTTTTACTCGGACAGCGATGGGCATATGCGCCTAGATTCAAGCGAAGCCCAATCTTTTAGAGCGAATTTCTCAGGATTTTTGATTTAAAATAATTAAGGAAAATAATTTGATTTATTTAAGATAGTAAAAATATCAGAAAAATTCCAAGAAAAATCTCAAAAATACTTTAAGACATTCTAAGCTTAAATAAAATATTTTTGGCAAAATTTTATTTTGAAATTTTCTTTTTATAATTATTTCTTGACAAAAGGTAATATATTTTAATTCAAAATAATTCAAATAAATCTCGAAAATCCAAATAAATCCAGAAAATTCACAAAAATCATAAATCGCAATAAAATAATATTAACTAAATAAAAAGCCAAAAATTGGGATGTTACAAACCTCCCCTTAACGGAATCTCGACCAGAGATTTAGAAATTTGAGAGAATAGGTTTGGGAATTTCTTCTTCAGATCTTCTTCATGTTCCTAGGTCGCTTCATTTTCCGAATGGTTACTCCATTGAACTCTACAAAGCGCGGATTTATTTACGGTGCATGCTCCATTACATCCAAAATCTTAATCGGCTACTCTTTGTAAGTCGAGATCCTCCTGCAACTCAATTGCTTCTAACGGTGTTTGCTCGTGGCACTCTGAGACATTTCTTAAGTGCGACACATGGAACACATCATGCACTCTCGCTAATAATTTGGGGCTAGGGATGAAAAGCGGATATCCGAATTTACGAAAAATTCGACATTTTAAATAGATATATAACGATTTTGGTTTTCATTTTTAACACTTTAGCAAGCTCATTATAAAAATAAGATTATAAAATTAGATAAAAAAATTACGCATTATTTGCTTTCCATAAATAAAAGGTGAAAAAATATCGAATCCGTATCCGATTGATATCCTAATTTTGTTTCTATCATTTAAATAAATATATAATGAATTTGAGGTTCATTTTTATGAATTTGAATAAGTTCAACACCACAAACAAGAATATGAATTAGGATAAAATTCTATATCCTATTTGTTTCCCATTGAAGAACAAAGACAAAAAATTGATATCCGAATTACTATCCGTTTTCATCCCTAAGCGGGGCAACTCCAAGCGACATAACCTCTCCTCTGCTCGAGAATTTTAAATGGCCCAACATATCTAGGTGCAAGCTTTCCTTTGACGTTTAACCTTTTACACCTTTCGGGAGTGACTTTGAGATATCTGAAATCGTTGGGTTGAAACTCAACTCTCGTCAACGATTGTCGACATAACTCTTTTGCCTTATTATGTTAGTCTTTAGCCTTTCTTTGATCATGGCAACTTATTCTTGACCTCTCTGAGCATCTCAGGCCCAAACATTGAGCGTTCCCCGTCTCATTCCAATTCAATGGGAATGCGACAAGCACGACCATATAAGACTTCAAATGGTGACATTTGCAAACTAGCTTGATAACTATTATTATAGCTGAACTCTGCATACGGCAAACATTTATCCCAAGATGTACTGTACGATATCGCACAAGCTCTCAACATATCTTCTAAAATCTGATTAACTCTTTCTGTCTAACCATCTGTCTGCGGATGATAAGCGGTACTGAAATTCAGACGGGTCCCCATTGCTTCATGCAATTTATCCCAAAATCTTGAGGTAAATTGGGTACCTCGATCCGATACAATTTTCTTAGGCACACCATGCAAACATACAATCCTTGACATGTATAGTTACGCCAATCGATCCCAAAATAAGTTGTCTTCATCGATGAAGTGAGCAACTTTGGTCAATCAATCAATGATGACCCATATGGAATCATATCCTCCGAGTCTGGGTAGTCGGTGATAAAATCCATACCAATCTCCTCCCATTTCCATTCGGGAATCTTTACTTGGTACAAAAGTCCTGCGGGCTTTTGATGCATCGCTTTTACCCTCTGGCACATCACACAATGCAACATGCTCGCAACTTCATGCTTCATACTTGGCCACCAAAATCTCTTTTTAAGGTCTTGATACATCTTGGCACTTCTGGATGAATAGAGTACTTAGAATCGTGTGCTTCTTCTAGAATCAATTGCTTAAGCTCCTTCTCATTTAGCACACAAATCCGACCTTTAAACCACAGAGTTCCTTGTTCATCTATGGTGAAATCTTCTACTAAACCTTCCTCTTTCTTGGACTTGATCTTGCTGATCTTCTCATCTTTACTCTGCCTCTCCTTGATCTGATCCTCAAGAGTTGGCTTTACTTCCAAGGCAGCTACAAATCCTTGCGGTACAACTTCTAATCTCAACTTCTGAAATCCTTCACATAACTTCGGTTGATCGCTGGCTACTATTGCATTAACACTGTGGCTTTTTCGACTCAAAGCATCAGCTACCACATTAGCTTTTCCAGGATGATAATGGATTCCAACATTATAATCCTTAATCAATTCTAGCCATCTTCTTTGTCTCATGTTAAGATCTGACTGGGTGAATATGTACTTTAAACTCTTATGGTCCGTATATATCTCACATCTATTTCTGATGAGATAATGACGCCATATCTTTAAGGCATGCACTACGGCAGCTAACTCCAGATCATGTGTCGGATAATTTCCTTCATGCGGCCTCAATTGCCTTGATGCGTAGGCTACAACCTTGCCATTCTGCATGAATACACAACCAAGTCCCTGCCTTGAGGCATCACAATAAATGTCAAAGCTGCACTGCACATCTGGCAATACCAATATAGGTGCGGATGTTAATCGCTTATTTAGCTCCTCAAAACTCCTTTCGCACTCTGGCGTCCACGCAAACTTCATCTCCTTCTTTAACAATTGCGTAAGACGTCTTGCAATCGTCGAAAATCCTTCTATGAACCGACGGTAATATCCTGCCATTCCTAGAAAACTACGGATTTGGGTAACTGTCTTCGGCGGCTCCCAATTCATCACAGCTTCCACTTTACTTGGGTCCACAGCAACTCCTTTAGCGGTCATTACATGGCCAAGGAATTCCACCTTCTCCTTCCAAAAATCACACTTACTGAATTTAGCATACAACTGCTGTTCTTGCAACTTCTCCAAAACCAATCCCAGATGTTCTGCGTGCTCCTCTTCTGACTTGGAGTACACAAGAATATCGTCTATAAAGACAACCACAAATTTATCCAGATATTCCATGAATACCTTATTCATCATATTCATGACTCAAGCTAGGTCAACAGCTGGTACGCGTAGATCTTAGTATCTTGGCCATAACTAGGCAGTAACTTAAAGGTTAAATTTAGAGCACTGCCCTACATATCCCATTATTACAAAAATTGGACCTGTGGGTCATACAGTAACGGAGACATTAAACTGGCAACTAAACTTTAGACAAGCAACGACTGGAAAAACGCGACTCTAAACGTCTGGCTAGTCCTTCTCTTCACAGCCTTCACCGCAGATATCGAACGGAGGATTGCAGGCTCTTGGATAGCTATCTTCGCTCTCCTGATTTTGGTTAGCGAAGAGAGAGTCGTCTTCTTGCGGATCAGCGGCGGTGTCGACGTCGGGTATTTCCAGCACAACTTCCATGGCGTCTTGGACCTCATCTGTCGTGATGTGATTGATCCTTCCACGCGTTGTCGTCTGAGGCGACGCTCCTGACTGCACTGGTACTCGGTTTCCTCCTATCACTGGGGCTTTAGCTGGAGTAGTGCCTAAGTTGAAGTGAACTGGAGTAATGTTCCCCTTCTTCGGACACTTATTGGCAAAATGTCCTGGCTCATTGCAAGAGAAACATTTCTTGACAATGATTCTTGACTTCTCTTGGTGCATTACCTCTTGGTGCTGGTGTTTGAAAATTCTGATTAGTGGGGCGAGATGATAGAGTTGATGTCTTGTTGGTCCACTGGGGTTGAATTCTGGCAAACTGTTGTGGGGTCATCCTTAATCTAAGATGATTAGGCCTCCTGCCTGACTAGCCATCCTACGTTTACGATCTTCACCCAATTCCTTACGCTTATCCTCAAGGATCAAAGCTTTATTAACTAACTCCGAAAATCGGGAAGTTGTGGGTGATCAGTCCACTGTAATCGAAACTAAACCCTTCAAGCAGGGGTATCTAGGCTTATCTGTGGCCACATCCTCGGTGCATATCGTGCCAATTGAGTAAACTTATTCAAGTATTCGCCTTGTTGGCCTCCTTGTTTGAGCCACAATTCCTCCCTCTTGAGGTCCATCATTCCTTCAGTACATAATCTTGTGGGAAGGCAGTAAAACTCTTCCCAAGTAATCTCATGTGGGGCTTCATGTCTTTGCGTAATAGTTCTCCCACCATTTTGGCGATTCCTTCTAGGGTGTGAAGCATACAGCACTTTCTCATTTCCTTCACCTGCGTGATGTGCAATTTCCTCTCAATGGTTCTCAACCAATCATCGGCCTCAAAGGGTTAGCATTGCACGAGAATGTTGGTGGGCGGGTTCTCATAAGTCGGCGACTTGGAATGAAGCGTTGACAATTGTTGCCTTGTTGCATGTTAGTGTTGCCTACAGCTTGATTGGTCATGTTCTGCATTTGTTGCATCATAGTTTGCATAAGTTGAGTTTGTGGCTATAAAAGCTCCTAAGTTCTGCATATCTCTTGGCGGTCTTTGTTGCGATGGCGTTCCATCATTGAACTCATCATTCCGGTGAAGGCCACTTCCTGAAGCACCATTGTTACCACGAGTGTTTACCATCTGCTTGATTTGTTTTTAGGTTAGGAGAGATAGAATAGCATAGATAAGGTGCAAGGATTTCTAAAGTGGGGAAATAGGTTAAATCCAAACTTTATATCTTTTATTAATTATACTTGGTATGGTTGCTTACAAAAGCCTAAAAGCTTGCAACACATACTTTTCACTCTTTCGACAAACATTAAAATCCAAACTAAGCACTCAACCTTAACGTCTATTACATTTGAGTAAGACTATTCTATTGACGTCACTCAATACTTGAGTCTCCATTTAAACTAAGACTCTCACTCCTCGAGCAATCCTCCACGGGAACTTCCTGGTTGGTATCTTGGCGGTGGTAGTGGTCTTTGTGTGGCGATCTCGGTGTCCCTGGCTGGTGGCGCTTCGCTCTCGAACTCAGACTTCATCTCCTCGGATGATGATGGTGTGGTGCGGCCTTCCTCCTGTAATGCCTCCTCGAGCTCCATGATCCTCTCCTCGTAAGCTACTCGGGTCTCGTGCAGTTCCTTCTCCGCAACTCTGAGCGCTTCATAGACCATCCTTAATTACGTAGCCGATTATGTCGTTGACATGAGCCTCTTGAGCAGTGCAAATCATGCTAAGTGCCTTCGCGATGGCATCCTCCTTTCGTGTGGCGTATGAGCGCCAAGCATCTCGAACCATGGGGTGGAGTCGAAACAACGTGTCATCCAAATTCGTGGTAGTAGTCATGAGATCCTCCGTAGAGCAAGTCGCGATGCCTCCTGGATACCGATCTCCCAAGTGGCCGTTCTCACCATGATGCTGATAGGTTGGCTTGCTTTTTCACCGTCTCTGGCGTAGATTAGAAGCTTGCAAACCATTCCTCTTGTGGCTCCGTTGACGATCCAACTTCGGCCTTGATACGTTGGTTTGGCGAAACCTCCCAAAACTTGGAGCACCCTCTAGAGCTCTGTTGCGTAGCCACCCTCGCACTCTACGTATGACTGTGTCCTCCTCATCTATTTAAAGAGAAATAGATAAGTCGTCCATCTTCAAATGGCTACTCCGAAAAATTTAAGGTAGATTTCAGCAAAGGTAAGGAGCGAAGAATAAGATGAGTTGAGAGTGTTGTTTTAATCAAATTGTGGTTTTTCCTTTAGAAAATAGTTTTGGACTCCCTAACATACCACTATGCTCACTAGGGCCAAGACATACAATCAGTATGCTCTGATACCACCTCTGTAAGGACCCGAATTCACCAATTCGAATCCACTGTGTTTTACCGCACTAGTCCCAGGATCAATGCTAGTGCACACAGCTTAACATTGGTAAGCATCATATCATACATAACGATAAGAATAACAAGACTTTATTTATTGAATATAACTAGTGTATGATCTTATGATCACTTACATTATTCAGCCACATGGGCTAGACTGGAAGTAAACTTAAACAAATGCAGCGGAAAGTATAGCACAAGACGTAGATGACCCATCAGCACACCACAGGCGACTAACAAGGATTGGCCTAGTGACTCGTGTCCACTGAAAGTCCTCCTCGATGCGGTGATGATTCCTCCGCGTTGTTGGTTGTTAAGCAAGGGTGAGTACAACGTACGTACTCAACAAGTTGTGCCTGAGAATGCAATCCTATCATAGCTATATGCGGCTTATTCCAAAGGAATGGCTAAGTGGTTCATTTGCGATGGCGACATTTAAAAACACATACATTACCGCATTGAAAAGACAATAAAACAAATAATAACAAGTAAATAGATTCATGATTCTCAAATAAACCAAGTTTTCCATCCTAAATCAAGTTCCATTATCCACATGGCATCTGCCATCCCATAACGATTGTTCATTTTAATTAACTAACCCTTGATTGTAATTCGAGCATTGCTCAATCTGTGAAACACGGCTATCCGAATAGTTTGTACACTCTGCAGAGGTTATGCACTTTACCCACATGATACAACCATGCACCACAGCGGCGAATGATTATAACAAAGCCTTTACAATGCATCCTCTTAACCCGATGCTACCCGTGAGGTTTCAACATCAAGGTTACACCACCACAACAGGCCCCCTCTTGCGCCATGTGAGTTTTCTCCGTACACCTGACTCACACCACCACGATAGCACTTAAGTTAAGCATTTGCAAATTAATCACTAATTTGCCCATAATGAGCAATGGTTGCAAGATTAACTCAGGTCAAAGGCTCGCAAGGTTAAGTCCTTAGGATTTGATTAAAGCAAGCCTTACACACACCCTCAGCTCCACTGAGCCCACCATAGCACACTTGCCCCTTCCACTTGCTTCAATCTTAAAATGATTACCACCCGGTTGGTTACTAAGCACCACGTGCTACTCACAAATCAACATCGTTGTGTGACCTCCCCGCCACGACAACTCAATCTCTTTGTGTGACCACACATGACACACAAGTTAACATCATTGTTCCATATTCCATTAGTCAAAATTTATAATCAACATTTCATGTACATGTGATGACGTGGCATGGCTAAGCATTCTAGTCCGATCTAACCATCCATGTTGATTTCATTATTAACCAACTATAGTGAACCATCCTAGGGTAACAAGTGAATTATGGCATACAAATAACAAGGTAGGGTGTAATTCAAAGGGTACGTTAACTAATCCCAAAGTTAAGTTGAAATCAGTTGTACACATAAAATATCATGCAATAAAGTAAATCAAAATAGCAATTTTGCAAACATGGGTGCAACATGATCAAAGCACAACTTACCTTGGTTAAGTTCCTGGTCTTGGTCTGAAATTTGTTCCTAAGTTGTCAATTCCTCCTCCGAAGCCTCGCACAATTCAACATCTACGCGAATCGAGAAGAAATAGCAAATAAACACCAAAACCAAAGAACAAACAAACTCTAAAAATCCAACAAAAATCACCATTGGATAGATCTCAATTTTACAAATTTTTAGGAATTTGAATCACCTCAATCGGAGTTCATATGCAAAAGTTATAGCATTTAGAAGTTTGAAAATAAATTAAATTGAATTTCTAGATTTAATAGAATTATTTTGATGAAGAAAAATCTGAATTAATGCGTCGGCTGACGTCGGCATGGCGCCGAGTCAGTACGGATGACGCGTGGCCTAATCTGAACCGTCTAAAACCGATTTAACGGCTCACAATGAATCAAACACGTGGCGAAACAGCAGCCATCCGATCTAGATCGGACGATCAACGCTTACCCGAGCACTTTACTGTGGACTTAAATGACGTGGCTCAACCGTAGCCCTTCATCTACGATCAGACGGCTATCCTTAACCGGCGTTCTTCGTTAACCTAATCAACGCGGCTTACTCCCGGCCACACGATCTTAATCCAACGGTGGAAACTTGCCCGAGCGTCTGTTTGTATAGCGAGCGGCGTCACTTCCGGCGCTCCGATGAAGATCCGACGATCGAGGTTCTTCGCGAATGGCGATGGAGACGCGGCGACACAGGCTCGTCGGACTTGGAGAAGATGACAATCCCGATGGCGCTTCGGTGCTCTTCGACGACCAACGACCGGCGGAGCAGATGCGGCATAGCTCGGTGAACTCAAATCCTGTTTTGAATCGGCGAAAGAGAATCTCGGCGATGGCGAAACTTGGCGGAAACTCCTCGGCAACTTCGGCGAGATCTAGCGCAGGCTCTAGAGTTCCTCCGTGTGACGAATAGCAGGAAAAAAGGCGGCGGTTTGTGGGAATCTCGGGAGAGTACCCCGGTCCTTAAATACCCATGGCGGCACAAGATTTTGGAAGGACTTTCCTCGGACACGGCGGCGGCATGTTTGAATCGAGCTCGGAGTCCGAATTGAAGACGATGACTCACAACCACACGATCCCGATCGGACAGTCCGGATGGATTGAAGGTTTCCTAACCGGTATTGTTTGATGAGAAGGCCATAGGATGAAGATCTAACGGCTACGAAGCGTTAGGGTTTTGTAAATGATGTGGCTTGATGAATCAATCGAAAGGATTGCTTGAAGCTTATTGGTATGCCAAATTGGAAGGAAAAGCGACCAAGGCTAGAAGATTTATTCTAAGCATGGTGGAAGCAGGGCTAAATCACCGGTTGTTCCAAAAATGCAAGTGCAACTGTATCTAAGGTGGAGAAAAAAGAAAACTCAAAGAGTAATTTGGCTAGAAAGCATGGAAGATTATGCTGGCATTGCAATGAACTTTGGTCGCCCGGACATAACCAACAATGTCGGGGTCAAACTGCTTTGCATATATTGTTATTGCATGGTGAGGAAAGAAATGAAGTAGCAGATGAAGAGGAAGTTCCAACCAAACCAGTTACTGATTCTCTGACTGCAACAGAGAATTTGGAATAGGTGGATGCAACTGAGGTCCAAGAGCAAGTAATGCAAATATATCTACTTTGCAGCCCATGGCATTTATGGACTATTGACATTTGCTTTATTGATGTGTATTGAGAACAGGAAGGCTATTGCTTTGGTGGATAGTGGTAGTACGCATTCTTTTATGGGTTATAGCTTTGCTATCAAGAATGGGTATCCACTGAAATCAATACCGGGTTGTAAAGTTTAGTGGCTAGCGGGGGAGGGTTATCTTCTGATGCTGCACTAGAAAACCTACATTACATCATCCACGATGCAGAGTTTGTCCCTAACTTCAAATTGCTCAAGTTGGGGAATTATAACATAATTCTGGTGGCCAATTGTATTGACAAATACAGTCCCATTGATCTGGACCTTAAAGAAAAGTTGTTAGCCATTTACAAGGATGGTCAATTGAAAGGATTCTTAGATTACACTCAGCCAGCTAATGTAAGCATTCTCAATGCTGGACAGTTGGAAAAAATGGCTCAGAAAAGAATGGATGGGTTCATGGTTCAGCTGAATTTGTTGGAGCAAGGAGTGCCGGTTACAATGAATCAATTACGGCATGAGATAGAAGTTGTACTCAAAGAATTTGAAGGTGTTTTTGCTGATATGGAGGGATTACCCCCAAAACGTGATTGTGATCATGTGATTCACTTGCGAGCCGGTGCTGAGCTACCCAATTTGAGGCTGTACCGAATACCTCACCATCAACGAACAGCTTTGGAAGATATAATCAAGGACTTGATGAAAACCAGAGAAATTAGGTCCAGCAGCAGTCCTTACTCTTCTCCGGTGGTTACGGTTAAGAAAATGGATGGAGCATTGTAACATCCCAAAAATTCTAATAAAATAAAAATAAATATTTTGAATTTGAGTATGATCATTTCTGAGTTTTCATGGCATTATTGGTTTTTATTTGGATTTCTTTGGATTTATACTTTGTGTGAAAAATCCAACAAATGGAATTAAGGAATGGATAATGGTAAAAAGGTAAAAGTAAAATCTTAAAAAAACTTATATTAAAAATCTTCAGCACTTAGGTAAATCATTTCAGCTGATAAATAAATTTAAAGCAAATAATGATAGGACGACAAATGAAAAGACCTTTGACTAAAAACAGTGCATAGTCTGATTTAAATAAAAATATGAAAACCTTATCTGAATCTAAGAAAATTACCATAGTGTCCTCAAGATATTATTTACCTCTGGTAAAAATCTTATAAATTAAGAATATCATTTAAGACCTTTTTAGATTTCAAAAATATTTTGAAACTAGTTAATTTTGAGGAATTATTGTATGCAAACCACAGTGGCCAATTAAGCGAAACTAAAGAAAATGGAAACTACATACCTTAGTCTCCGTACATACTCTAGTCATCACCCCTTAATTCGATTCGTCGCATCGCTTGTGTCAACCGCACCGCCAAAGAGCCCGATCATCGCCACGTTCGTCCCCAGCCTTCCCACGCCATACCTCCGCCTTGTGAAAGCCCCACCTGTTCTAGGTGACATCATACCAGGGGAGGCTACTTCTCTCGGCTATTTAAGCATAGACCTCGCCACTCCTCTGGAGTTCTTCCGCCAGCCAGACACAAGGCGCTACCTTCTGCCCTATTGCCGAGACCAGCCTTACCGCCGAACTCCGAGCTCATTCCAAGTCGCACTCCAGCAGGCCAGAACCGGTCACACTTCATCTCAGTGTTAACCATCATCTTCATCTCCTTGAGCTCAAAATCAGAAGCTCAGTCCTTCCAGTGCCGGGTGTGGAGGAGCTCGCTTCAACTTGGCCGACCGCGCCGGGGTAGCTGCGACACGCTGCCTCCACTCCACCACGGTGCTACTCCCCAGCTTGGCCGGAACCTCCCCCATGCTTCTTCCTCTTCCCTAAGGCTCTGAGAGTGCAGCGCCGAAGTCTTCAGTGCAGCCACGCCATTGCTAGCCGAGTGAGGTTCTACGGTAAGTGGAGGTAGACTCAAATATTTTACCACCTTCTCTTGTCACAAACAAGTGCATGGCGTAGTGGTAGAAACACTTGTGCTTGAGCTAGCTATCCCAAGTTCGAATCCCCTTCCAGCCAATACTGTTGATCTAAACTTGATACCTCAAGTATATTAGTTAGCCCTCTTAAGTCATAATTGACACCAGAAAGCGCTTGAACTGGTTCAACCGGTTTGGGGTTCTCCTGGCCCCAGCCATATTAGCCATATTTTTGCCTTTTTGCCCTATTAAACTTCATCTATTTATATCTTTTGTTAGGAAGATCCAAATAAAGCAAAATAAATTTCTAAATTTGTGTGAAGACTTAAGGATTCAGATTATGCAATAAAAATGTATGTGTTCAATGTAGATGAAATTGTTTGAATCAAGTTTACTTAATGCCCATTTTATGAACCATGAAGCAACTATAAAATTCATAGCTCCTAGAATCACGAGATTATTCTCACATGTTCCTGTAGTTATAAATATTCCATTTTTGTAAAAACATTTGGATTTGAACCAGGTTTGAACCATAAGATTTGATGTAGAACACCTCTCTTGCTTAAGGAAATTGAGTAGCTGAAATTTGTATCAAACAAATCCGAATCTGAGCAAAACCAATTTAGTTATACCACTGAGCTTATAAGAACCTCAAATATATAAAAACATTTAAGTTTTACTGTAGTTAACGATGGTTAATTTATAGTCAAAGTTTCAATTCGGGTTATATTTGAACAGTCATAACTTTCACAAATGAACTTCAAATTCAATGAAACCAATTTCTAGGATCTTAGAAAGTGATATCCTTTGTAGTTATATAAAAATAACTGATATTTGTGCTATGTTAAAATATTTTAATACAAGACACTAATGTTCCATTATGTGGAAAATATCTCGAATAAAAGCCAAATATTGCTAAATAAACTTTAAAACACTCTTAGAGTCATCCCCTATTTATGGCTGAAAAATAGATAAATTATCCTATAAGTTGTAGTTGCAAACTTAAATTGGAAACTGGACCTTTAACGCTAAACTTTTGAAACATTTAAGCTTTTTCGGTAGCCCACATAATATCTCAGCTTAATGCAAAAGTTTAAAGGAATAGCCTAGAAAAGCTCTTTGTAATATGTATTACTATAATCTAAAAAGATATTTTATTTAGAGCTTACTCTGTGTATATATTCCACTACTGCAAACACCCTTCGTGAATTAGTCACATAGGAAACTAAACTACTTAAGTCTTTTCGACAACTCGTAAAGCTTCTCGTCTAAATGCAAATTTTGGAAAGATGAGCATAGAAACACTATTTGGTATATGAACTACTGTATTTTAGAAAAAACATTTTATTTACAACTTGCTTGTCAACTAAATTCAACTAATTCAAAACCCTTAAGTGTTAACCATGCGCTTTACCTTCTAGCCAATTCTATATAACATAAACCATATAGCTATTTCAGTGATGCATCCAATGTCTCGTCTAAGCGCTAAAATTTATGAAACTAGTTTAGAAGCACCCTTCAAAGTATAGACTAGCATAGTATGAAGAAATAATCTTATTTTGTCATGCTTTGCATATAAATCCTGTTAGCAGAATAACCTTAAGTATCGTGATTTCTAAACTTTATAATTTGAATGAGCGCTCTTGGTAATAATGAAGTAATATGAAGTTAAGATATTTGTATGACCAGAACCTTCTTAAAAACCACCAATATATATATACCCAGTAGCCTAGCTTAACAGATCTAACCTCCGCAAAACCAATTTGTATGCAAGATCAATTAAGGGAAAAGCTCTATTCATGCATAACGCTCAACAAAGTGGCTAATGTTTAAATTCTATTAATCTAAATAATTTTTTCATCTTGAATTCGAAATTATAAATATAAGAGTCCATAATTTTTGCATCTTCAATTCGTAAAACAAGAATGAATAATCTATAAAAGAATCTGCATCTGTTCTTTATAGCGAGTTTTTACTTGCTATTCAGTTTGTCTCCTATTGCCATATGTTGGTATTTGCTTCTTATTGCTTTTATTCAATAACGACATGTAAAACCCGACGTCTCTGATTCTGTCGCCGCCTTCGTCAGCTGCAACCTCGACTTCGTCGTAAACAAGGAATTAAGAAAGGCAAGCACCCCTTTGATTATATTGATCCCAGTATTTAATTTTCCTTTTGTTTATCAAATTATTTCATGCATGCATTTATTTTTTGTAAATTTGCTATTTTGTGGTACTGGTAGATATACCTATTGTCTCATGAAATTTCCTTGGTAAGTATGCACATGTGAATCTTGATAACCATAGATTAAGGATAGACATTACATAATGTCATCATGGGTATATGCTTTACATATTAACCATGCTTAGCCATGGTTTAGAACTAACGAGGTAGATGATCAGATCAAAATGGTTTCCTGAGAATTTAAAATGGTTGGAAATGACACTGTTGGTTACGGGTATTTTGGTTAAAAACCCAAAATAAAACTATGGTTTTGACGTGAGTGATTATTGGCAATAGCCGGATGTGCAAAGGGAATTGCACGTAGTGTAGGGTAGAATATTGCCCATGTCAGATTAAGGACTGAACATCGTGTTATATGATCCAAGATATATCCGTATAAACCATAAGTGCTGTTATGGGGTAGCCTTAAACCAATTAAGTTATCTAATTTAACTTTGCATTTTGGAAGGCCAGAGTAGCACAAGCATTCCTTTCAAGGTCTGCTTGTAGGGGTTTCTACTTACCAATACAACGGTGTACGCCTTACTATAATAGGGGAGTGAGGACTCGACAGGACCTACTGTTGAGAGTATAACATTGTACAAATATCTTCCACCGGAAGTGAGGACTCATTAGGTTTAACCTACTAAGAGTACAATGGCTATACAAATATCTTCTACCATATAGTAAGGGGTTTATCATCACCGGGCTAGTGCAACGTTAACCTAGGTAATGTAAAGGTTTTCGTCATGAACATTCTGGCCACACGCCAATGGTGCGTGAAACATGCGTAAAAAGAAAAGATCATGACTTGTGGGTAAAGTTGTACACTTTTACAGAGTATAAATCTAATCGATTAGCCATACCAGCGGTCATGGGAGTCTTGGTGAACTGATGCATGTTAGGTGTTTTGTTATTTTCAAAAGGGCTTGCTTTCATTTGTTTCGCAACTGTCACTTTATGTCAAAAGGCCGACATTGTTGGACCTCATGATTTGGATTATTCATCACTCACGTCATGGAGGGCTGTGAGTATTACTTATGCTTTACTTATTTGTTATCAATCAAACTTGCTCTTACAAATTCCGTTTAAAAATGATAACTTGATTTACAAATTTAAATTCACTTTATGCAAACTAACTGTAGTAGCCTCCTTTGACTTAGCCTACATTTATGCATTTGCAAATACCACCTTAAGTCTTCTTTGAGTGCAAAGTACTCACCCTTATATCTGTTGTTTTAGGTGGATATAGTTAGCAAAGCTTTGAAGATTTGCTTTCGTCGTAGGATGTGGGAGCTCTATTGACGTGAACTTTCTAGGGGTTATGCCTTGTTAGTTGCCTACGAGTTGGATGGACACACTACAAGACTTTGCTTCTTTGCTGTTATATACTCTGAGTTGTAAGATTTCTTTATATATTAGTTTTCGCTTTAATAATATAATGTATGGTTGTGATTCCAATTGTTTTAAATGTGCGTACTAGCTACTGATCTAGGGACTAGTACTTTCTACACATGAGATTCTCATTTTGGTATTTTATGCTAAAAATGGTGGTCATTACAAGCATGGCGCATGTGTGTTGATTTTCGTCAGTTGAATACAATGACAATTAAGAATAAATTTCCAATGCCAGTAATTGAGGATCTTTTGGATGAGTTACATGGATCGACTGCTTTTTCTAAACTTGACCTTAGATCGGGTTATTATCAAATACGTATGAATGAAGTTGATATTCGAAAGACTATATTTAAAACTCATTTGGGGCATTATGAATATACTGTTATGCTCTTTCGTCTTACAAACGCTCCTCCAACATTCCAAGCATTGATGAATAATGTATTTGCAGAATTCTTGAGAAAGTTTATACTGATTTTCTTTGATGATATTCTAATTTACAGCAAGAGTTTCAGTGATCATGTTGTGCATTTGAAGATGGTGTTGCAAGCATTAAGGAATAACCATTTGATAGCAAGAAAAAGTAATGTGTATTTGCGATAGCTTCAATTGATAGCAATAAAAAGTAAATGTGTATTGAGCTAGCAGAAGCTTGCTTGTGAGGGGCTTCCACACTTCGGTGTGGGTAAATGCATACCGGTGCAATGGTATGTACACCTTGTTATGAACAGAAACAATGTGCTTGGTATATTGAAATTGGATCTACGACTTGGGTGAGTGTTTCTGTTTCTATGGCTGGGGTTAACATTCCGGGCTAGTTCAAAGTCATGTCTGGATAATTTAACGGTTATATATGATCTCCTTACCGGCATACCTAAGGAAGTGTGTCGTATGGCCTAGCAAAAAGGGTTGATCATTCTTTGTGGGTAAAGTTGTACACCTCTGCAGAGTGTAAAATCTAATCGATTAGCCGCGCCTACGGTCATGGGCACTTGGTGAAGTCATTCCAATGCTAGACTATGGTATTTTGTAAAAATGGGTTTTGGTTTGAACTTGTTTAGGAACTGTTGCTTTATGCCAAAGGGCCGACATTAATGGACTTCATGATTTGGATTATTCATTGCTCGTGAAGGGCTATGAGTATTACTTATGCTTTACTTATTTCAATACCAATCAAACTTGCTCTTACAAATTCCGTTTGCAAATGATAACTTGATTTACAAATTCAATTTCGCTTTATGCAAATTAACTGTAATAGCCTCCTTTGACTTGGCTTGCATTTATGCATTTGTAAATACCACCTTAAGTCTTGCTGGGTACAAAAGTACTCACCCTTACTTAATCTATTGTTTTAGGTGGATAAAGTTAGCGAAGCTTCGAAGATTTCTTTTCATCGCAGGATGCAGGAGTTTTATTGACATGATCTTTCTAGGGATTATACCTTGTCAGTTGCCTACGGGTTAGATAGGCATACTACATGACTTTACTTCTTTGCTGCTATATACTTCTTTGTATAATAGTTTTCGCTTTAATATTATGATATATGGTTGTGATTCCAATTATTGTAAATGTGTATACTAGCCACCGATCCAGGGACTAGTACTGTGTGCACATTAGATTCTCATTTTGGCATTTTATGCTAAAATGAGGGTCATTACATTCTAGTTATTTGTTTTCTGATTTTTATTTTTCTAGGGTCCAAATGTAGTTTAGTTTATATGAAAATTTTTATATGTGATACTAAGGGTTTCTAGAGGGAGAGATTTGATTATTTGCCACTTTAAACATGTGGCTTTGCAAATTTGCCACTGGACCCACATTTCATTGACTCAGATGGTCCCATATGTCATTGGCTCAAGTGGCATCATAATCAAAGAGTCAATCTTTGAAGTGGCAAATAATCAAATCTTTCTTTCTAGAGGTTACCTGTAATATCGCATATCATTTTCCACCTAACCTCTCTCTCTCTTTTCTAGTGTGTGTGGCTGAAATTTTTCCATGGAGGCTGTTTTTTTTTTCCACTCCACCTACTCCTTCGCCTAAATTTTCCCCTGGCTTTTGTGTGGCTGAGGTTGCTCCCAGGCTGCAGATTTTTTCTCTCACCCGAGTGCTCCATCAACCTGCCGCATCCTGCCCAAAGTCTGCCATTTTCTGCTGGCACCCATTTTCTTGGTTTTGGTCTCTGCGCCATGGGCCGAGGCTTCCATTCTTTGCTCCTGCGCCACTCAGTGGCTCCTTCCTTGCGCCTCCTCTTCCTTGGCGCCCTCCTGCATTGCTCTCCTTGGCGCCTTGCTCTTCCTGGCCGTGGCGCCTGCTCTCCCAGCCTGCGTCGCCCGACTCAGGCATTGCAGCCCCCAAGTCCGCGCCCTTCTCCTTCCCCTGAAGCAACACAAATAGAAGAATTCGAGCGGCGACCCTAGACTCCCTCTTGGCAGGCAGCGACCTTGAAGTAAGTAGTGGCGTGAGCACCACGGCTGACCGGCGGCGCCAGATGGTGGCGGTGCTTCCTCCTACGAAGTGCCTCTCCTGCCCTTCCTGTGGTGAGGCTCAACCCTAGATCCCATTGAAAATGCTTGGTTTCTAGTATGCATGCTAGGTGTTTGATGAAATGCCCAAAAGGTTTAGGTTTGTTGAATGTGATTGCGCATATATATTATCTTGATTAGTTGGTATCGGTATCTTGCGTTTCTTGATTTCTATTGGACTGCAGAATCTCTGCTTTCTGATTGATATTGGATCGCGGCTGAAGATTTGTCTTTGCAACCATCGGTATAATTGGTAGGAAACCTTTTAGGTGGAGCTATTCCTGCTTGTGGCAAATGGTGAATTGGATGGCAATGAAAAACGAGTTAGGATGGAAATTGAGTTTTGTTGATAGTGATACGTGGTTGCTATTTGGTTGCCTGTTCATTGGTTTTGTGTTAGGAAAGTATCTTTTGTTGCAAGCAAATTTATCATGCTGAGTCAAGGATTAGGAGGGCTTAAATGTAGTGGAAATCTGTAACTTATGCATGGTGAGTTGGTGGTGAAATGTGGTATTCATCTCATTAGCAATTTATATTATATGTTGGTCCATATTAGTTTCTTTCTGTCTTTTGCTTTGTGCCACATAGAAGATGTATTGACTATGATGGCTGTAAAGTGATGACTGGAGAATGAACTTGTATCATTATTTGTTATTCGTGAATCCTCCACTTTATGAGCATTTGTTTTGGTGATTTTTATATGTGCTTTTGGTAGTTCTTTCTTCTAACCTATTTCTTTTATGATGTTAGATTGGTTAGATTGGAGGACGTGGCTATTTATGGGTGGGTTTCATCATGTTGCTCTTGTCTTTCTGCTTTGTTTTTTTATTACCCTACATTGAACTCTTGGATTCATGCATTCCTTTTGTGAGGCTTTTCTTGAATAGCCTATTCTTTTGATATGCAGTTTAGTCATGTATAAAGTATCAAGGAAATTGGAATCGATATGTAAAATAGATTTCAAAGAATCTACATTCTTTGAGAATATATAATCGATCTTGATAACTATTGGACTCCTTTTGCTTAGGATAATAATTGGTATTATCTTTTGTTTCTTAGGTTTTATTATACTACACCGACTTGCTATTACCATTTAACTTGCTGTTTGTAAATTCAATGCTTAATTCGGATTTGTACAAGTGTTTTAAGCGAAGTTGAAATAAGTTATCTCGAATCACAGTAATTGCCGGTGATCGTTGTTTTCAGGAGAGTGTCTTGGGGGTGATCCGGCCTGAGTTGCCTCATCGTCGGTAAAGGCAAGTGCATTCCCTAGATTGTGGCTAGGAGGATTAATCGATTGTTTGCTCTTAGCGTCGTATCGTCGATGAATCGCAAGAGGTAAGCTTTGCTTGGATATAACTATAGGGTGCTTCATCTTATGAAAATGTTTATGATGATTAAAAGGTTAAGGGAATGGTTGCAAGTACATCGAGTCGTGTCTTGAATTGAGTTGTTCGTTGTTATTTATTGGTTCATGGCTAATTTCTATTGATTGTGGCAAGTATTAGTTTTAGTGGTGATCGTCCTCCGAGGTCATGATTAGCTATTGGATTCGAGTGGTCATTAGTAAGCCTTAATATCGGTAAGTTTACTGTACCTTCGTTAACATTGTAGTGAGTAGCGAGTACGGGGTACGTGGATACTCGTACTTAATTATGCCCCATCTGGGAAAAGTAATTGAGTGTGTGTGCGAATAGATTAGATGGTTATGAATGTGAGAATGTGGGCTATATTTATGTATGTGTGTGGTTATGGTTAGGAATGTGAGACTTTGGACTATATTTATGTATGTGTGTGGTTATGGTTATGTTAGTGTTGGCGATGAATGAAGGGTTGCATTTTTTTTCATGTAAATTGCATTTGTGCATTCATAATGGAAGAGGCGACCCATTCTGATGCGGACCTCTGTGTTCACACGTAGTGAACACGAAAGTCCTACCTCGTAGTCCCATTCATCGAGGTGAATGGGAGCGAGACAGTAAGAGTAGGCACCTTCCATCTACGGGATGGAAGGGACGTGAGGGTGCACACCGACGGGTGGGCACTTTCAGCGATCTGCCGATGACGTGCATGGCAATGAGCATTCATGTGCATTGCATCTTTAATAATGAGTGTTGTGGTAAATGGCGTGTCATATGGATGGTGATTTTGGTAATTGAAGGTTGAGTCATGGATTCAACCCAAAAAGGGGAGATTGAATTGAATTTGATGAATTAGCGCATTTCTTTGCTTTGCGAATTATGTTGTATGAATATCGTGGAGTGAAGTCGAGTTATAAACTTATATGCAATAGATGAAAATGGTTTGAGTTGCAACAAGGGGTAGTTTAGTCGGGAGACATTGTGACTTAGAGTTAAGTAGTGCTTCTTTGGCGTTGAATGGGTTTACTATCAAGTTGATGGTTTGATTGCGGTAATTTTCTTGTATAGTCAAGTTATTGTTTTAAATGGATTTAAATGCGTATTGTCCGGATGTTGCTTCATTTGTCTTCCTTGCTTTTATGGTCAAGCTCTTGTTTTACTTTTGATAAATTGGAATTGTTACTCTCGTGTACTTTGCTGAGTCATCGACTCACGCTTGTTTGTTGTGTTGTTGCAGGTACATTGAAACGGCATGCATGGGGAGTAGTAGCACAAACACGTTTGCATCAAACCATTTAGTCAATTTGTAAAACCCGTTATATTGATTATGGTTGTAATTTGTCGTTCGTCGTGGTGTAGTTATTAAGTTCTCAGTTGGTTGTGTGATTGATTAACTAAGGACACGCTAGAATGATATCATAACTGCAATTGTTTTACGTCTGTGAGTGGATGTCCTACTTTTAGGGAGAGTCTTTCGAAATTTTTAATAATTTTGACAACCTCCTAGTTGTTCGCTTGCCTTGCGAATATTTATTCTTAGCGATTTGTAGTTGTTGGTGCTAGAGGTGTAACATTATTAGGACACGGGGTGCAGTGTTACATTACCATTAACATTTCAAAGGATTATCAATCATGTGTGATTTTATAAAAATTTTGAAATTGCTTATGCTGATTATTTAATGTTTCTATTTTTTATTTTCTAAATGCAACATATTAGATTATTTATTTTTGAAAATTTTTATGTAGGGTATTTTCAACCTTCAAGTGATGTAATAAAATTTTTAGAAGAAAATATTGTTTGTACAGTTCTAATTAATTTTGACAATGTCACTGTTCTTAGTCATAGAATACAATTTTTTATTTCTTGTCTACATTAAATATTTTCACATTGCTCTGAAACTTTTTGTATCAGTTCCTTTATTGCAGTGGATAACACCCTAAAAATCTCATAGGATTATCATGAATAAATATGTTTAAATAAGTCTGACAATGCCTGTATTCATAGTCTGTAGTCCTTGTTTTAAATTTCTTATCATTATTAAATGTTTTCATATTAATTTAAAATTTTTAGGATTTTTGGAGATAAATTGGGTTTAAATAAATTTTCTTGAGATTTTATCTTTATATGATTTTGGGTCTCATCATTTGGAAAAGAAATTCAACAATATAAAAGGGTTTTCTTAAAAGCCAAAAATCCAAGAGATATCCACAGAAGATGGAAATTCATAATAAAAATCATACTTTAAACTCAATTTCTTATTGTATTCATTTTGGAATAGAGGAGTTCAACAATACAAATGTTCTTCAAAGACCAAAATTCAAGAAAAATACAGAGAAGATAGAAAACCAGAATAAAATCATAATTCCAACTAAAAATTTTAATTTACCTATTTTGGTATTTGTCTGGATGTTACATTACCACATGTTATAGGGATTACAATGACAAGTTTAGCTAGGGCTTAATACTCGTTGGTTGCCTGTGGATATTTATGGGCTAAGGCATACCACTGGATCTTGTTCACACTACTTATTGTGCTGCATTTTGTTTGGTTTTTAAGGCCTTATTGTAAGAACCATGTACCGCTGACCATTGTATTTATAGTATATATCGAGTATGGATGTGATCACCAAGCTATAAATGTGTGTATTAGTCACTTATCATGGGACTAGTACGAGACATATATAACACCCTCTAGTATTTCACGTTAGAAGGGAGAGTCTCGATAGGCGTCAAGTGACTGCCGACACCCTCCAACGTAGCACACATAGTTCCTTTAATATATAAGCATATACTAGTTCAGTGCCCGTGCGCTGCTACGGAAAATAAAATTGGTAACAAAACATAAAAGTCAAGCAATAAATAAGACGTGGCATGTAACCACTGCGCTAGAAAATGATTAAACTTCTATATTTTTCCAAGTTTATGTAGATATGGATATTATTAGTGTGAGCTAAAATTTAGTGAAAAATAACACTTTCACATTTTCATATATGAGGAAACAAGAAGGATCATCCAACTTTCTAAGATTCCATAGCAGAATGCACGAGACTTTCACATCAATGTTCACAACAAGCTAAAAACCACACCTTATTTACATACTTCCCACAAAGCTTACAAAATAAAGGCAAAAGCAAAAGTATCTTTTCCTTCATATTGTGTATGTAAGACTCTAGGTTGTTTTTTAACTCAGCAGTTCTCCTCCGTTTGGCATCCTTCTTATCGAGTACCTCTAACCTACCTTTTGATTCAAAATACAACTCCTTTGATAGACTCGATCCAGCACAAGCCATTTTTTCCACAACCTATGTTAAAAAGGATATATAATTAAAATATGTTCTCTCAAAGTCTCAATATGAGGATCAGATAATAGACAGCTCTATTTCGGGGAGATAAGCAGCTAGCACAACGCGATAATATGAGCGTGCCCGGGCGATGTTGCCGTCTTTATCCAGGGAGATAAGCAGCTAACACAACGCGATCTTGTACCGGACACGCCAAGTTGCCAACAAAACAAGACTCCTGTAATCAATAATTACAAAGTTAAGAAGATCAGTCAGGTATGGTGCACACAAAGTAGCCGTAAATGCTATATATGTATATGGGCATGTTATGTATCGTAATCGTAATCAACACTGATTAAACATGGATTGAGTGGTCTGGCGTCATACATGCAGCTATGTTTCTTCTATTGTGTCTTTTAGAATTACAATAAGTACGAAAGCCTAGAGTATAAGTACTACGGTATATCACGTGAGATGTATAAAACGTCTTACAAGGCTGATGCAGTGCTAAAAAAGTCACGAAAATAACAGCCACGAAAAGTGCTAGAAAATAACTAATCTCGAATGATATGATAGAATTTTCACTCATTGCCATGAAGGCCTTTTTGAATCAAGTATTGTGTTGGAGGCTGCCGAGTGAAATCGTACAGAGTTGCCAAAGGGACACTCAGAACCATAAGTGGTTTAGTTTACTTGATATGAAGAAGAAACATATCCATTCAAAAGATGTAACAAACAATTGCTGATCAATAAAACATATCAGCGGAGGAAACAACGCCTCAGCTGCTCGGCAGGGAACAGAGATTCCACCATGTGTGTCTATGTTTCTTACCGTAAATGTTTTGCAAAAATAATTCATTGGTTGTTTGCCGCCAGTGCCTAATTTAGCAGGTATAAATGGGTTCTTGAGCTCTTGCTGCAAAAAAAGCCAAGAAATATAATATAAACTTCTTAGATACAAACAGAAGCATATAAATAGACAACAACGAGAAATTCTGCAACATTTCAACCTAATTTTTGTAGCAATTGTAGTGAGAGGAAGAAGAATATCCTGCTTTATGTGACCTTGAGGAAAACACAACACCCGAGCACTGACCATAGGCAATGGAACAAGAGGCCCAACACAAGCATGCCACAGCTCAGAATTGAGACACCTCTTCTCTTTTGCGACTGGAAAGAAAAAAATTATTTGAGTAGAAGACATAACGAACAAGGTCATCTAAGAACAGAAGCTGTAGGGATCATCTCATAAACGTATCCATTCCAAGTTCATGCATGATTTGTATATCTCATGAACAATACAGCTTCTACATACTTATAGGGGAGAAACGATTTTTGCAAACAAAAATCTGCACTAATAAATATCGCACACATATGTTTGCTGACATGCAAATCAGCAGACTACTGAGAATAAAAAGTCCAAAAACCTTCATCATGTCCCTCTGTCATAACACCACGCACTACAACAGGACCAATCTATTCTAACACACTTTGCAACACATATAGTTTGTGTTGTAGGAAAACTCAAGTGCAACACATGCTACGTGTTGCTAACACCCATATGTAGAATTCTCAAACATATAGTATCCATTGAATTACCCTACAACACTTGATGGTCATGTTGCAACACTTGTCAGATGTGTTGGTAGGTGAACAAAGAATTGAGATAAGAAACATATATAAATTTTGGATAAACAAAATAGGGTGATGGAGGCTGTTGCGCGTTTCCTCCATGATTTAAAAAAAACACCGACGGAAAAAAACGAAATTGTTTTTGCGAAAAAACGCACGATCGGCTCGGCTCGGCTAGCGCAGTCGCGGATGCGCTTGTGTCCTTTCAACCATTTCTCGTGTTTCCTCGACTATTTAAAAAAAAAAACCCCGACGAAAAAAACGAAATTGTTTCTGAAAAAAAAACGCACGCGGCGTATTATGCCACGAAAACTATCCTAGTACCTATACTAATGTGAGAAGAGTTCCCGGCCTCTAGGCAATTTGAGCCGAGCCGGTCGGCTCGGCTCAAATTTTTTTTGCATTTAGGTCCCTTGAAAAAATTGTAATTACGTATAGGTCCTTCTGGTTCAGAAAAATCGTGCATATTTCGTGAGAGGACCCTAAATAGATACCGAAAAAATAGTAGTGATGTTTCGATCATTCCGGCTATTTTTCGCAAAATAGACCTTTCGATTTAGTTTCGATTTAGATCTAGTAACTGCCCTATCCTCCTCAACCCCATCATACGCATCTTCACCTGGCCATCATCTCACCCAATTCGCACCACAATTAACCTCCTCCCTCACCTCCTATGGCCACCATCCCCGTAGTCCAGCACTCGCCCCATCGCCCGTGAGGCCACTGACCCCGTCCAGCGAGGCAGCGACCAGCGCTCCAGCGGCCTTCAGGTCTCCAGCCGCCTTCGCCCTTCGGTGAGTGCCCTATCTGTTCGTGGGAAGAATCTGTGCTCTGTTAGTTTCTTCGCCGCGGCTCCTGCTTGGTTTCCTGTGCTCCGGTGGATTTACGCGATTCTTGCGTTAGATCGGTGGTGGGATACGTGCAAGGGCGATTGTTTAACGTGCTGGTTTGTTTTTTGTTACTGAGGTCTCGTGGCCAGATCGGTTTTGCATCTCTTGAGATGAGATCTTGTGCGGTTCAGTTCCAGTAATTCTGATCTGTGGATAGTGAGAACATGAGGCAGGAGATGATTAGTATAATTTGCTTTTAGATGTGTGTCTGATTAGTATAATTTGTTGTGATATGCTTAGATGTTCTCCAAATGCCTAGGGTACGTCATGCTACTTAGCTAGCGTTCACTAGTATGTTTCTTTATGATATGAAACTGATGCAATTTCCAGTATAGCTTCAGATAAACCTTTTGATTTGTAAAGAAATATTGAGATATATTGAAGGGATTAGCTTGGATAGCTGAATGACACTAGAAAACTTAGAAAAAGGTAAATAACCAGAAAGATTTGAAAGATTGAGATGAGATCTGTTTTACATCCCCTGAGATGAGATCTTATGCAATTCAGTACTAGAAATTTTGATCTCTGGATGGTGAAAACAAGCAGCAGGAGGTAATTCGCAGTGGTTTATTCTCTATTTTTTTATTGAGTTCATGTGTAGATGTATGTCCGATTGGTATAATATTTAGAGATTAGCTTAAAAGTTTTCCAAATCACAAGGGTATGCCATGCCATAAAAAGGCAAGCCGCTAAGCTAAGTGCCTGATTTTAGATTTCGCATAACTACAACTTCACTGGCAAACTATCAGTTCGCTACAACTTTAAGTGAGTATTTCGGATACCTGCATCTTTAATAGAACAGATTTTCAAAAAACTGCAATTCCGTCATGAAGCAGGTCATTCTGACAAGCCGGGCCCACATGTCATATGTACATGCAGTGCTGAGGTCGTTAACGCTACTCACACTTCAGTGGCACAAAAATTGCAGTTTATTGATAGTTTAGATAGAAAAGTTCTTGTTTAGTTGCATCATTTCTCTGAAGATGACTATGTTATGCATCTAGCAACTTGAGGGTTCTAATAGTAAGGAGGAAATACGTCAAGAAGCATCATCATCATGTTCTGCTCATGATTTTCCACACAAACAGGTAATTATTTTGTGTTTAATCTATTAAAGGTAATAAAATTAAATAAGAAAAGTACTCTCTCAAACTCCATTGTATCATGTAATGTAAATAAATAAATAAAGATAGATGATTTTGCATTCCAATGAAGGGGTTCATATTTTAAACTGTACAAGATTTGTGTGGTGTGCTTTGATGCAATTTCCCTCTTTATAATACAATTTTGTAGATAGTCATTGAGAGATCTCTGGTCAATACAAAACTATCAGTAAGTTGTGAATTTTAGCAGGATATAAGCCTATCATGTTACATATGAATTAATACTACCTTTGTTTCATATACAAAAATAATTGTTTCAGTTTATTCACACTGCAAGTTCTAGCTAATCTTATCTCCTTATTTTCAGTTTGATAAGCATGCAAGAAAGTCTATTCAATGTAGTAAAATGATGGCAGTTCAGGCAAGACTTTGAATATAGCTTTTTTCATTCAATGGGAACGATGAAACATGAATTTATATCCTTAATCAATGTTGGTTCTAATAACATTTATTTTGTCTTAATTGTAGCATAATAAGAAGCAAAAGCATCAGCAAAACACTATGAAAAGGAGACAGACCAACTAACTCAAAAGAAGACCCGTCCTTCAGCAATAGCGGTATGAGTTTATTCATAAAATGTTCCTTCTAAATTATAGTAGATCTAATTCATGTTTTACTTCTAATGACTATTAAAATCCAATGCAGTTTGGTACCATTGTACTCCTCAAGTCTGCCAACAGATATCCAAACAAAGAGACTGTTGCATTTGCTACATTCTTGAGTAGTAATCCAGATGCAGAAGTTGGTGGTGCTAGGTAGCAAATTTTGGAAAGTGCGTGTTAATTATCCTATCGAAGACCATGAAGTGTTGGTAAGGCCATGGGAGAACTACAAGACAATTGGCCAAACCAAAGGAAAATCGATTGCTTGGCCTTCAATTTGTGTATGTTAATGTCATCTTGATTTGATTTGGTGTCACACAATTCCTGTATATTTACATTCATGCAATTTTCTTGTTATTCTTGCAGGTTGAAAAGATCAATGGTTGAATTGTTGTATTTGGATGTTTACCTCATCAAGGGATCAAGAAGCAAGGAATTTCACGAGGACAAGATAGTGCTAGTAGGGTACTAGTATTAGTAGTAGTAGAATTTCATATGGTACGACTCAAATTTTACTCTTGTTCTCAACCAATGAGATGTATTGTTCTATGTGGAATGATGTTCAATACTTATATTTATTTCCTTAATTAATGCAATGCAATCTACCTTTTGATCATTGCTCATGTTGAATTGTATTATATATCATCTAATATGAATTTATTAATTATCAAATAAAAATTATTTGCGATAATTATATTTTGTATATATAGCAAATAAATAAACCATAATTTACATGTTTACTTAGTTGTGTTGCAATAGACTAATTATGTGTTTCTAACAGGTGTTAGATATGTGTTGAAAATATGTGTTGTTATATATAAAAACATATGTTGCTACTTTGCAACACCTTTTCTTTTGTTTAACAACATCTAGTTTGTGTTGCAGTATATCTACCATAGCAACATGACCAATAACATCACTTATCACATGTGTTGCTATCTATCCTAGCAACACATATGTGTGCATATAGCAGCATATATCTATGTTGCTATAGCTCATTCCTGGTGTAGTGACGAGAGATGGCAGAATTTAGCTGCCTTGTAGCACATCACAGTTCCTAAAAAGCATATCAAAACACAAATGGTTTAACAACTATTAAGGAACTGCGAATATATGCATTGCCTATATAGCAATGCATGCCACAGGCAAATTCTGAATATTAACTAACGTTCTAGATTTATTAACAAATCCTATAATCACTCACTTTTCATCTTGCCAGTTCATAGAACTTTGCACATCTCTTCTTCAGCCACAGGTCTGACCTTAAAGGACATAAATCGTGACAATATGTAGCCAAGATAAGAAACCACAGATTGAAACAAGTAGGCAATAATAGCTTGCATTGATAGCTATATCTTGGGCAAAGCAAAATTCTTGCATTCGCCAGCTTTTTCCTTCCTCTTTGCTTTATTGTGTTGCTGAGAACCTAGATTCCACAAGACATCAATGATCAATGCAACAGGAAGTTTCGTGCTATCACAAATTCACAATCGGCTTGCAAGAACAACCATTTGACTTCGAACATCTCTTCTTCAGCCACAGGTCTAACCTAAAAGGATATAAATTGTGACAATATTTAGTCACAATAGAAAAGCACCAACAGCAGATCATAGATGAGGTATGGCGCTAAAAGAAGCTAGTAATGGAAAGGTAAGATCGGGAACAACAAATACAATGCAAGCAAGACTAATTAAGATAATGACAGTTCTTTTGCATGACATAATTTCATATAATGTTGTGGGTTAGCAGGCTCAAGGATCAAGGCTGTAAGCCACAGAACAATTTAGAACAGCCACGAGTATAACAAGCACCCTGACATGCGCCGGGGTAAAATAAATAAAGATATTTTAGCAAATGGTCCTTTCAATGTTGATAAAAGATACGTATCCGGTAAAAATAGAAATAATTGTTTGTTGCCAGAAAGCTAAATAACGCAACAATATGTGTTCTTTATAACCGAAAATGCAGGTAAGATATGATGAACCAAAGAAAGGATCTACCAACATATATACAAGGCATCCTAAAAATAGACCTAAACAAAACCCTCCAAAATATGATGTAAATATACGTAAACCATCTGGAACTTTCTCTGTATGGGCTATGAAAGGAGTGCAACGAAAGAAAGAAAGAAAGAAAGAAAGAAAGTAATTAGACAGTAAAAAAAGGAATGATCCTAACCTTCCTTACCTCAAGAATAAATCCTGCCATCCCATGCAGATGTGTCACTTCGCTGAAGAAAAAGGTAAAAATGAATGTCTATCCAAAATTAGCAGCAGTAGCACAGAACAATCAAAGGTTTCGTTGGATGAGCTCTGGAACATGTATCTAGGAAGCAACAAAACACTAATCTGGCTAGAGAATTTGTATATTTTTGGCAGTGATAATAAATAGACATACTTTAGATCACCCTCTGGTTCTTGGACATCCGTATTCATTATTCGACAATATTGCCATCTATGGCAAAAGGCATGCTATGTTAAATAAAGATGTGCCCGCTGGATTACGCTAGCATTAATACATCTTAGAACTAATGTGTCTCATATTCGAACACAATGCTATCCAAAAGCCAAAAAAAATGAGAAGAGGTATGTTATAAAGCACAATGCCTTGTTGGAGCTAGCTCACCACCTCAAGCACACTATAAAATCTAGGAAGAACAAACATAATTATCTGACCAAGCTTAAATATCCTAATTAAGAGAGATACATCTATGATTACGGGCATTGAACACAATTGATTATCAGTTTTTTGCCACAGTGGCACAACAGCTCCTGCCGTTCTTCTATTATATGACTATCTTCTCCGCATATGACATCTTAATAGCAATAATATGCCCAAATCCTAATAGTAGATATGAACTAAAGAATATTTTGGCACAACATGCCAGTAGTACATCTGCATCAAACACAGGCATTGAAATGTTCTGAACTATTACAAAATGCCACTTTAAAAACAATACATTCCCTGTATTATGTACGTTTGGGAGTCCACCTTGTGAAAAAAATAAAGAGTTGCAAGACATATGCATCTTTTTTAATATAAATAGCAGAAAGTAACAAACATCATAAGTAGGAACTGTCTTATTTTTCAAGCAATTGAACCTGCACAGAATGATTTTCTGATTTGCCAAAAGCAAGTAAAGAGAGCAGTAGCATACCTTGGAAGGAACAGACCATCCTGGCTCAGCAAGCCTCCTTGCACAGCTCTATATGTCCTTCACCATCTTAATGCTGACCTCATTCAACAACTCTGCATTCGCGACCGTCACTGGTGCTATCAATGTAAGACTTTCATGCATGGTCTCATTAGGGCACATATAGTTTTAGTTAGTGGTGGTACATTGAGGATTGGAACAAAATATTCATTGCTGTGCTAGATCCCTAAATCATGAAAAATAACATAATCTCCACAGGAATAATGCATCATGTTCTGAATTGGAAAGTCTGACAAAGTTTCTGACGGTAGGTGATCTATATTTCCATGACATATTCCTTCCTAAGCACACATAAAAGACAGATTCAGTTCCTAAGAATAGTTGACCCTACGTTCCTAAGTACACATAAAAGAAAAAATAGATATAAATTTTTCATAATTTAACATAATCATACTCTACCCTAATATTTTGAATACTAACAATACCATTAGGTAAGAAATCCAAATGGCCAAATTCAGCCAATAGCAATAGGATTTGGACAACCTGGGTTCCCAGATTTACATAATTGGTCTACAACTATACGGTACGAATAACACACCATTCTTCTATTGCAAATGGAAGTGCCCAGGTAAATTGACTAGCATGGGAGCTGATATTGCCACAAATCAAACCATAAAAGCTGAAATTTTCTTAGAAAGCAAACATACATGTGTGCCTTAAACAATCATTGATAGCTTTTCTGCCTCTTCTTTAATTGCTTTTAAAATCCCAGATCGTTGGTTGTCTCCTCCCTCCCTCTCCTGTTCTTTAAGCTGCAAGATACTCTTCAAAGATGTAAAATTGATAAACACAACAAAATGAAGCTAAGAATCACGGTTCATCACATTTGGCAATCACAAATTGTACATGCGAGTAAGTAAAAAGGAGCCTCATTTCAAGAAAAGGTAGCTACCTATGCCCAAAGAAACTTACTCATTCTGAGCAATCCGTCCTTGGTATCTAGACTAATATGGCCATACTGCAAGTCGAAAAAATGAATGTTAGATTAACCATGCTGGAATTGCATCAAGAAAAATTAGATGCAACCTTCGCATGATTCGAAAATCGTAGAAGATTTCCATGGTTCCAAAACTTTAGGTGATTACTGTAAAGAAAATCAACAATAACTATTGTGCTTTTTAACCACAGAACCCACTAAGATATCATCATTTGTAGGGAAGGATGACAAGGCAAAGCGGCAAACCTCACATAACGGCACGAATGCACCTAGGCAATGCGCTCTTACGCTTGAGCCCAAGTTGCAGCTTCCACCCACCGGGAGGTGATCCCCAAAGAACGCCAAGTCCACAAACTTCCTCCAGCCTCTGGCTCACCCACCGCCCGGGCTAGGCCATTGATGAAACCCATCGGCTCCGACTTGAAATCAGCCCAATTGTCCGCCTCCTTAGCTCCTGTCATACTGAGTCCACCAACCCCGCGAGCCTCACCTGAGATCAGCGGAAACCCCTTGAGTTCGCCTCCCATCGGGATTGGGAGACGGTGACCACTGACCTGGGCGGAGGGGTGCAGGAGCTAGGGTTTTGGGCGGGGCGGAGGGAGGGGCCACCACGGTGAAGAGGCGGCGGAGGTGGTAGGCGATGATGTTGCACTTGGGGTCGCTTGCGCGGACGTTGGGGCGGATGAAGGCGGTGGGGCGGGTGGGGAGGCGGCAGCGGCAACAGGTGGAGCTCGGGAGAAGGCTGCGCTATGAGCCTGGCGCCTCATTGAAGATGGCACGGTCGATCTTGAGAGGCAGGAGGGGTCGGCTGCGGGCAACTCCAAGGCACACGGCGTGGTGGAGAAGCGCCGTAGGGCGGCCCGGTATTGATGCTTACAAGGCGCATGGGATGGGTTGGGTGAGAGGATGTGATGGATGGACGGGAGGTGGTGGATCTCCGGACGGATTTCATGAGGCGGGATCGAAGGAGTGGGGTCGTGGGGATCTCCATCTGGATTTCGGCGCTGAGGGCGAGCGGGGGAGCAGGGGACTGGGAGCGCACGGGGATGCCCTAGAAAACGGACGCATCACCACCAACTGAAAATTAGAAGTAGTAGAGAAAAAACACTGCCTGTACTACAGAAAAATTCCATGCCAGCTACTACTTGTTAAGTTCCTCTGAAAAGACAGATTCTGGAGATCTTTCAGTGAAAAGACACAGATTCTGGAGATCTTTCATGGACAAGGCTAATCAATAGTTCATCATTGGCAGTTCATTGATTGGCAAATAAAAATTGATTTGGGATAAGAAAAGAATACATACCTTCATAGTGCTGGAGAGGACTTTCAGCTTTAAACTGTAAAGGTTATGCTGATAATGGAAACAGAATACATATACTAAACTTTTTTTTTTCAGAATCCACTTTCTAAAGCATGGTTAACATGAGCATGACCCCTTGCATGCAAGTGCTAGGTTGGGAAACAGATCATGTAGAGAGCAACACAAGTTATACGGATGCACAGTCTATCCACTATCAAGTCGAAAAATGCGTAGTCGGGACCAGAATGCATCACAGACAAGAAATTTATTTTGACTGGACTGGATGAACTGCACAAACATTTGTTCCGTGCCTTAGATACAGAGTCCTTGCCAGATTCACAAGTGTGGCCAATTATTCATCGTAATAGGTATAGGTAGCACAGAGATATGATCCAGAGAAATGGTAAGATGGCTATCTCATATTTTTCGCACACCAGCACCAGAACAAATTTATCTAATCCGTAACAAGAACAATTGCGGCATACAAGTAAAATAAGAGAGGGGGGGATGGGTTTGTACCGAGATGATGTTCGGGTGGCAGAGGCGGGGGAGGGTGACCTCGGAGGTGTTTGAGCTTGGGCCATCTCTGTATGTTGGCGAAGACCGGCGAGGCAACGGCGTGGAGGAGTAGCGGCGGCTTGGGGCCGAGGGCCTGGGCAGAGAGGGGCGGTGTGGGGGACTTGGGGGCAACTTGAGGGCGACGGCCTGGGCGACGGGCCGACGGCGTGGTGGAGATAAGACGGCCTGGGTGGAGGGGAGGCGCTGCGTGGAGGGGCGGTGGCGTGGAGGTCCTGGAGGAGTTGCGTGGAGTGGCGGTGGCGCGGAGGCGCTGCGTGGAGGAGCCACGATTTAGGTCACCGAATGCGTGGAGGGGAGGCGCCGAGACGCTACGTGGACGGGGACGGCACCGCCGCCAAAGGTCCGATCGGGCGGCGCTTCCTAACACCGGGACGAAGAAGTGGAGGCACGCTCGCCGGCGGTACCCATCGGCGCGACATTAACGGTATTGAAACTCTCGCCTCCGTTATTCTCATAGCCTTGAGCCGGGTTAGGGCTATCGCTGGGGCTGAGCGGAGGAGAGCGCGGCGGAGTGCATGTGGAAGCGAGGTGGAACCGTGTGGCAGGCAAGGGGAGGAGGCGGCGCGGTCGGAGAAGATCGGGACCAGGGGTGGCAAAGCGGAGCGAGGATGGCGATGGGGTGGGGATTTAAAGGCAAGGGGGGGCGGAGGGAGGATCGCAAGAAGGAAGCATTTCGCAGGGTGGGGCAGCATTTATGGGTCGGGGAGGACCGGAGATTTCGCTGCAGGAAGGACCGGCGATTTCGCCACGTGGTGGGCGAGGATGTACAGGAGAACGGACCAATCACCACCAACTGAAAATTAGAAGTAGTAGAGAATCCTCTTATTGTAAGCCACAAGTTAGTATTACGAGTTTGTATCGATCCTGAAGACCCTGTGATCTCCTTTTCTAGATCTGCTGCTGTTCAGGGGCACTTGAGGTTCCTTAATATTGAAGAGAAGAGCATAAACTGGGATAAGCTCAGATTGGACCTCTGAACCCAGTTATATCTTGGTTAGTGGTTGAATGTAGTGAACTCAGATTTGTGCCTGTGGTGTGAATAGGGCCTCTGAAAATTCGATCAGCATTCTTTTTGCTAGTAATACTGCATGCATTAGGGGCATTTTTGGAACTTCTTGTCCTTAACCTCAACATCAGTGATCACCCTGTAAAAGATAAAGCTACAAACATACACATCGATGGGAAATTCCTTCTGTACGAGAAAGGGAAACAAAAGTGCTTCTCTCTTCAAATCGTACGGAAACTATGTATTGTAACAAAGGGGAAAAAGCCAGAAACTAACTAAAGAACAAAAGGATCGAGCAGCTGTTTGAGGTGAACCCATCTTTACGTTTCTTCTCTCCAGTTAAGTGTTGCTTAGCTTAAAATAAATTATGCATTCACAAATCCCAAGGAAAAGCAAAACTTCAGATGTACAAGGTGATCGAGTTATTACTTTCAGACATCAATGAACACCACAGAACAATAATCACATATCGTCACACCAAAAGGACGGTACTGGGAAGGAGATTGGAATAAAGAGAACGACGAAATCATCTCCTGTCATGAGTGCAAACCCTTGGTCTTGGGAGAGGTTATCGACAAGGGTCAAGGGATGTCCATCGATCACCTGACTGCAACCTGACGATAATTCATGGACAAGATCGGAACTGCGCATTGGCAGCATATAAATGTGATTAGATTTTTAGGTTCAACATCTTGAAAAAAAAATTAGAGAAAAAGAATGTTCCCAAAGTAAATGTCAGATTTCATGTTTGGATCCTTGTTTTAGATTTGATGCTTGAACACAGAATTCTTCAGTTCTTTGTTTTCTTTCAAGCGCTAGGTAACAAATCCTGTTCGTACAGCTAGAGGTTCTAGTACGTAGCGCTTTCCAGTACACAAAATCTAGAGAAAGCAAGACCATGGCGATATGGAACTACTGATTGTGTCCAAAAATAGGGAACTACTTTTTCTGCTCATCTTGGTGGGTCGTTACAGGCAAATAGCGTAATGTACATGTCTGTGTGTGTGCTGGGTTGCTCATCTAGGAACTGCAGTGGCCAGAAATGCAGAGTACCTAAGCTGATTTGCAATGGCAGCTAGCAACACGGTGCAACCACGCAACCCACCCACCACATCAAATGCGCC